>JAUTDX010000437.1:0-145006 GCA_030844895.1 Ambrosia x helenae | reverse complement strand
TGCAAACACTGAAGAGGAAAAGAAGAAAATGGAAAGAGTTCCATATGCTTCTGCTATTGGTTCTATTATGTATGCCATGTTATGTACTAGACCTGATGTCTCGTATGCTCTTAGCATGACAAGTAGATATCAACAGAATCCAGGAGAGAGTCACTGGGCTGCAGTGAAGAACATTTTTAAGTACTTGAGAAGGACTAAAGGATATGTTCTAAATATATGGAGGACTGGATGAGGAGCTGTCAGTTAAGTGTTATACTGATGCAACTTCCAGACTGATCGTGATGACTCAAGATCACAAACGGGATATTTTTTCATTCTGAATGGTGGGCTATTAATTGGAAGAGCTTTAAGCAAAGTGTGGTTGCTCAATCCACCTGTGAATCAGAAATACAATGCTGCATCGATGCTGCAAAGGAGGCTGCCTGGATGAAGAAGTTCATTACTGATCTCGATGTTGTGCCTAGCATAAAGAAACCAATCGAGATATTGTGTGACAACACTGGTGCCATTGCTCTTGCAAAGGAACCAAGGTTACATAAAACCACAAGCATATACTCAGAAAATTCCACTATATTAGAGAGATAGTAGAACGTGGAGACATCGTGATAAACAAAAGTTCATACAGATCTAAATCTAGTTGACCCCTTTACTAAGCCTTTACCTCAAGCTAAAAATGAGGAGCATGCTGGAAAGATAGGGCTTAGAGTTTGCTAGACAGTGGGCATGATCTGTAGTTAGTATTGGTGTTTTATTTTGAACTATGACAGTTATGTTTGAATGTTTATTTGATTTAATGAGTTAAATGCAAATTTAAATATTTTATTAACTGTGTTCATTATTTGTATGTTTAAATCCTTGAATAAGAGTATTCTAAAATATCCGTAGTCGATCAAATTACATGGAATGAATTTGAATGTAAGAGACTATTTGAATTGAGATGATTGTATTCATGAGATGAATAACTCAAGGGTTGAGAATCATTATTCACAGATATCAATTAGGAATTGATATTGGATGTAACTCGCTTCAAAACGATCTCCATGGATCTGTGTCATGAGATGTTTTTTGATATTGATATGTTCAATATGTTCTTTTTCCTAAGGCACATATTAAACTACATTGATCAAGGACTATCTTTGATGTTATCTAACACTATCCTGAAACATGGTAGTAATCCGGATAGCATTGGGAGAAATCCAAGATTAAGTGGAGAGTTTTGTATGACGCTGATGGAATTCTGTACTTCTATAGGATTAGAAGCTTAGACATTCTGGCGCCCTCGTAAACTCAAACTGGTGTAAACGCGTGGCCACGCTCAGGACTAATGTAGTCCGTTAGACCATTTTGAATTAAAGACGAGAATAGAGAATGGTTGATCTATATAAGAATGAATGATCCATGTCTTATGATCAACATATGTTTATACAGAATGGACTTATTGATAGAATTATCAGGCTATAGTATTTGGTTAAGTAAAGCGTTACTTGAACTCAAAGAACTAGTTGACGACTGTAAAGTGTCATACTGTGTTGGGTGCAGTGCGATGCAGCTAGGCGTCCAACTCTGCACACATTGACTCATTTAATTAAAATCGTCCAAGTGGGAGATTGTTGGACATATGGTATGTCCGATGTAATTAAAGTCGATGTCAACGTAACCCGACCCCGGTACGATCCGAAGAGTTACACGTTGGTACACGAATCAGATAAGTTCACATGTCGGTGGATTATTATTTGTAAAATAATAAATATTTTTTGAACCGAGGGACTTAATATTAATTAGATTAATATTAGGGAATATTATGATATTAAACAAGGGGCTTAATGTAAGTTCTAGTTTTATAAAAAAGGGATTAAGGTGCAAACCCTAATCACACTTTTTAATCAAAAACCAACTCCTTGTCTCCAAGAAAAACTTTCGGCCAACACCAAGGAGCCGCCGCCCCTTGGCTGCCGTCAACCACCACACGCCGCCACCACCTTCTTTGCAATCGGTTGCTACCTGTTGGTCTGTGCTCAGTTGTGAACTTCCTACTAGCGAGGATTCGTTGTAACCCGCGTGTTACAATTCCGGTTAGTCGTCCAAAGGTTGATTACTAAAACCCCTATGGTTTGTTTCTTATTTATTTGTTTATTACGCGTTTAACTGAGATCCTGATTGGGAATATTTTTATTAATCTGATTAATAAAATTAACTAACAATTTATATATATAAATCGGCTATTATATATATTGTATATAAATCCGTTTTCGTTAAAATATATAAACCGCTTCCGCTGTGTATAAGATACCATGATTCCCATTAAGCTACTATTTGTCTGACTTGATATCCAACTTTGGTTGATAATATGTCAGGTTTTGCATTCTCTGCCATTGCTATGTGACTTGTCTAAAATAATTAGTTTTCTGATGCATGATATGCTTGGTACTCTGGCAGGTTGTAGCTCAGCAGGGCTCCTACCTTGCAAAATGTTTCAACTCTATGGACAAGAGTGAGAAAGAGCCAGAAGGCCCTATACGATTCCGAGCGAGAGCCTGGACATCATCGTTTTCGGCCTTTCAGGTACCTACTGAAAAATGCACAAAAAACTTTAAAAAAATGAATGGTAGCAACATATTGACACAGGTATGGTTGGTTGTGTAGCATCTTGGTCAATTTGCCCCATTAGGAGGGGAGCAAACAACTGCAACTCCCTAGGTTTTTTGACTCTATTGGGCACAGTTCTCAAAGGCTAATGGTATTAGGTTTTATGCAAGGTACGTATATTCATACCTCATTCCTCTTGAATAACAAACGAATGCACATCTGTGTGTTTCACCACATAACAAATAATATGTTGAAAACTGCTATAATATTACTATTCAATTACCCGCATGGAATTCATTATAAAACTATGGTGTACTTTGAAATAGTTGGCGATTTTTTTTAACAGAAATAAGACTTACATATGGGTCTAACATACACAAACATATCCACACAAATGAATAGGAACTTACTTCATGAAAATTATATTGCATCATTGTCAAGTAGAATGATAGTTTCCAAGTTTTAGAAAATGGTTTATGTGATATATGGTTGCAATTGAGAAGTGCCAGTGGTAACGTGTGCTTAAAATATAAAAAAAAAAATACAAGTACATAACATGTCTCCACTTTTTATTTAGCCAGAAATCAATTTACGTGAAACCTGGGAGGTAGTGTGCGCCAAACAAACATAACTACCCGCTCATGCTCTTAAAATTTTCACATTATCAATAAGTGCATATAACAGGCTATGTTAAAATATGATCCATTAGCTTAAATATAGTTCTTTGTACACAATTGCAATTCTTTAATGAGTATGTTAGTTTAACTTTCCCATATTGCTTGGTCTCCGGTACCTTTATCTTACTTTTAACCATCATAATTTGTTTTCTCATGGGTTTTATTTATGGCTTTTGTTTTTTTCTTACTTTATAAATGTTTTGCATCAGACCTTAACACTTGCTCAGCTGATGAGATTAGATCTTTGAAGAGGCATGGACTTTTACATAGTATTCATAATAATGCAAATTTGGTTACGGCCAAATCCTGAGTTATGTTAGGCATATTTTCGATGAATGGGAATATATTGTTTGAAATTCGGTTGATTTTTTAATTAAAACGCTAATGTTGATAATTTGAGAAATTCCTTCTCGACAAGAGAGATGATTAGTATGAGAGTATAACCCTCTCCTCATGTTCGTCAATCTTCATTTTTATATCAATTGTATCTTCCTCTCTTTAATCGTCTCAAGCTTGTAACTAGCGTGGTACATTTCATCATCAGCAACACCAAAATCGGTGACCAAGCATGTCCTCATGTTATTTTGATTTACTTGCATATTTGCTTTCACGGATTCGAAATAAGAGTCTAAATCAATAACCTCGCTCTCATAATCACCATTACCAAAAACCAAAGTATGCATCTACGGTACGATAGACATCATAACTGAATTTGATATTAGTCGGGACCCCCGCTGCAACCGTGCGGGCATTCCCCACTAGTCTATAAATAAATACAATCAAATAATGCTCAATGACAGCTGAAGAAATACGCTACGCCCATTGTAAATTCTCTTTCCACCTGGCTGGATCAAGATCACTGATATCGGTTACTGTTCCCATGTATCTACTCACACCCCGACTCTTGAGTCTCAAACATCATTCTGAACCGCATGCCAGGCGAGACTTGACCATCACATTGCTTTCTTGCACTTGGCTAGGAGTATCACAAACTCAGCAGGGCTCGCCCTGCCAATTTAAACATTTTTTTCAACTTATTTGTATTACAATATAATTTACAAAATAAATATTAAAATTACACATCTACAACAGTCAATTAATCACCCGAATTTCCATGGATTTCTATTCCACAGATAAACGTTTTGAGTTATATCATGATCAACAGGAAACCTATAAACGTTTACACTGTTTTCTCCCCCAGAATATGGATGGATCAGCCGAAATGCATATTCGGAAAACTGGGATCTTGATTACCATAAGAATATCTAGGAAATTGATCAAGAGTCGCCAAAACCATCACTACTATTAGTGGATTGTCCACCAGGGTTGTGGCTGCCGCGATATGTCGATACATTAGTTGACATCAATCCCCTCCCAACTTATACACTGTGATGACAATTTTCTGATCCCCCAAAGACCTACAAACAGTAACAACTATTAAGCCCTAAACTTTTTTTACCGCAAAACTGAAACGCTATCAAAAACAGAAGCTATTCGTTTCTTGACCAGGGTCCAACGGGTCGTCCCACAGCAATAGTTCATCCCCAGGGGGCAAGGATTTGTCTTTAGTAGACTAGGGTTTGCAATTCAGAAAGGTGTGGCAGCGCAGCTTGTTGCTCGTCTACCTTCTATTATGATGTAACTTTCGTTTTTTGTTTTAATGGAAAATTTTCTTTGAAAAAAAAAAAAAAAAAAACAGAAAATTTAACAGTTTTAAGTGATTTAACAATATAAGATGAATTTTCCATACCTGAATAACTACAAGCAGTAAAAACAACAATGAAAGTAACATCATCTGGCTGAATCCCAGTCGCCTCCATTTCTGAAAACAATCTAAGCCGCGTACTCCTTCCCCATGAATCGCTAGTCCCGAGATCATAACATTCCAGGCAAACCATATCCCTTTCAAACATCTCAAAACATTGCTTGATAAAAGCACTTCAAATTCCTCTCGTTTACATTCAAATGTGAAGAAAGAAAAAATAACTATGTACAGAGTTCCGCCGCGTAACAATCAAAACATGTTCAAGCATTTAACCGTATTTCACAGATATGACATCAAGGCTTGCAGAATACATACTTAAGCAGAAGAACATCTTATACAGATGCAAATACAGTGAAGATTGGATTTTTGACGACGAAGGTAGGGAAAAAAAATTTGGAGACCATTTCTCGATTTGTGCGTGTCATCCTTGCGCAGGGGCCATGCTAATCTTCTCTGTATCGTTCCAATTTTATCGGATGTCCCCAAAGGGACGATGTTCTTTACCAAGCCCTGCTACATAAACCCTATGGTTTTTTCATCTTCTGTTCGATGTGGGACGAACTGCTTTAACCGTAAATTGCTTTTGTTTCTAATATTTTATAACAGTGACATGTCAGCCTAATGGGATGGGATGTTACAGTGGGATAAACTGTCGTAGTTTGTTGAAATAATCAAATAAAGACAACTTGGAAGGAGTGTTGAACCGGAGGATTTGGGGCTACAAAATAATGCTTATTTGTATACAATATGCGAGTAGAACACACTTCTATGATTTTAAGCGATGGATTTAACTAAAACAGACCAACTGGTTGGTCAAGGACTCAGACATCAACGGTCCAGTCAACCACTCTTAATTAGTCGGCTCGTTCAGGGTGGTTAAAGGTTGAGTTGGTGGACTGTGAACTGTGGTGGGCCACTTGTTTGTACCATGTCGGCTTATTTGTGAACATCTATCTTGTACATAATAACATTATTGTAGACAATATATATCTTGAGTACATTATTGTAACAACCAACCAAGATAATAATTGTTATAGATCTTGATAATTGCGAACAACAAATTAATTGACAGTCTTGAAAGTTTCAATTTCATAATTGACATGGAGAATATATCTCTTGAAGATTTTAATTTTAGCCGTGAACCATTTTTTGATAATAACTTAAAAGTTATGATTATTTTTTGTTTGTAAAACGTATATTTAAATGCTTAAGGAGAGACTAAAATAAATACTTTGGAACATAATTTAACAGCATAAAATAAAATTATATATTTCCTTAATATCTAAACTGTAGATGATCCCTGCAATGTACCAACCCAACCTGCATTTTTTCTACGGCCTTCTGCCTAAACGGTACTCTTTCATGGCTCTAGGACTCTCCAGGTTTTACAAGATTGACATAAACAATTTAGAATATTAAGGAAAAGAGAATTTTATTTCATAACTGAAGAACTTCTTGATCGTATTTACATAGCTTCCCCCTTAAGAGAGGGAGTTTACTCACACGTCCTAGATTTTTAAGATAAGAATTTTGGGGAAGAGCATTCGATGATCTCTAACTAAAATCAATCTCTTTTATATAATAGGAGAAGATTTGTACAAAAGACTAAAATAGCCTTCTTAAATAGTCATTGCATGACGTTTTTCTAGTCCGACATACCCATGTGTTGGGTCTAGTTCTCTTTTGTCTTCTTCCGAAGAATAGCTGTCTAAATGAGAGGAACTACTTTCTTTAGTTGCATTATTTGCACAGTATTGGCAATTATGATTTTCATAAATGTGTTGTAGCTTTTGGCAAAGCTTTTATTTGGTGATGGACCTGCTTCTACTTTATTAAAGATGATGTGTTACTCTATCTTTTCTAAAGCTTCCTTTTCATATTTGGGTAGTGGAATATCGCTGTAACGTTGTAATAATGCAGTTGTACTACAATAATTAACTTTATTAAAGCTTCTCACTTTAATTTTTTGTAGGTTATCAAGGATTTTTAATAATCCTCTGACCCTAATTTCCACCCAATTTTCTGGGTCTTCGAAACATTCTTCCACTTTTTTTTTTAAAAAAAAAACGTTTATTTAGAGCCAAGGCTCTGATACCATAGTTGCGGAAATATTTGATACCATACTTATTATCTATTCTATTGTACAATGTTTTGAGAAACAGACCAACTAGTTGGTCAAGGACTCAACATCAACGGTCCAGTCAACCACTTTTAACTAGGCGGCTCGTTCAGGGTGGTTACTGGCTACAGCTTGAGCTGGTGACTGTTAACTATGGCGGGCCACTTGTTTGACCATATCGGCTTATGCAGATCTCATAGATGAATGCTGCCAAGAAGCAGCAAAGGCGGCGGATTAGAGCAGACACCAAGTAGACGAGAGGTTAATAATACGAATCACAAAATAGTAACCAAGTTTCAATAACGTTTCCTAACAACAAAAACAACTAAAGCTCAATATTGCTGTGATATTTTTATAGATGTAATACAAGATTAACTGATTGTTAAAACGACGTAGAAGCTACAGCATACAATGTAATTACAGTCCGAAACAAAAACTGTAAGGGCGAGTTGTAAGAAACTTTTGATTCATTAAGTAAACAGAAATGATGCAACTTGTTTGAAAAAACAAAACTGAATTCATTTACAATGAGTGATTAAATGATTTAGGCTCCACTCTGCAATGCCGAATCGTCCCAGTGAAGTATCAGATCTTTCAACACCTCGTATTCCTCTCTACTTATTTGCCCGTCTTCAAACACCTGCTTTTAACCAATACTCACGTGTAAGTTGTTTTATATACGAGGACAAAGGATATTGATTGATAGATGGACCAACCTTGTAGAAGACACTAATCGTCAAGTGTGGGCTAGCGCAGGGATACGAGACACAGAAAGAGCCTCGAGAAACAAAAGGAGAATCACATGCCACTGTTTCGTTCTGAGAGCTGGAAGTGGGTCCATGAAGGACATGGTCTCCAGTAGGCAACCCTGTTATGGTATGTTCGAATTAGTAATATATAATAATAATAATAATAATAATAATAATAATAATAATAATAATAATAATAATAATAATAAACAATAACAATAACAATAACAAATAATAATAATAATAATAATAATAATAATATATTTAAAGCTGGGGAAATGGGTACCAACCATCCCATATTCAATAGTAGAACTGGAGTTGGAATTCTAAGATGGAGAACAAGTCCTGGCAAAGCACGAGCAAGACAAGCGGCCAGAGTTTTGTTTGATTTCGGAAGACCGACCATCAGTCAAGACGATCTTCTGTGGATACTCCCTCCCATTAACTGATGCATAAGCAAAACTATCTTCGCCTCCATATACATATGCCAAAGTAGATGAAGAAACCCATGCAAACAATGACATGAACATTGTTGCAAATTGTGACAACTGAAAACAATACACAACAAAATCTTATACACACACACACACACATATATAACCACACGTATATGTATATCAAGTAAGCAAGCTTACGTCCACAACAAACTCTTCAGGTGTATTATCAAACCAAGAATCCTCAGAATCAAAAAAGTCGGACTCTACAATGCCAGTTTCTTTGGCCACTTTATTTGGGCTGGCTCTGGAATAACTGCACCAGGTACCAGTCCAGCGTCTGACACTGGATTTCAAAAGCCAACTCAAGTTACAAGATAACAGTACAGAAAACAAAATAAACTTTTTGCCACCTAATATAGTAAGCAGGCATACAAGCACAAAAGTGCAACTTACCAGGAACAACATCCCCAGACTCAACATGTTGTGCTTCGGCTTGAGCACAAACCTCTGCTGCTGGAAGTGGGTCCTCCAAAATGCCCTTGTCTTTTTTCCGGTTCATTTTCAGAGACTTGTCTATCATCATCCGCCCAGGTGACATTTCTCCTGGCTGAACACGGTTTCGATTTCAGACAAGATTTCAGCCCACTACTACTGCTTGGCTGATCAACACCATCTCCACTTGGTTCACCGACTTTACTCTCTTCCTTGTCGTTAAATTGTGTATGCTTCTTGTTCGTTTGTGTTTGGCCGCTAGGCTCTTTCGATATGCTATACTCATCCCCTTGTGTGATTATGCTACTCATAAAATTCAACTCATTAAACATGCCCTCTTCTTTTTTTTCTTCCCTTTTCTGCTTGCCATCTTTTACTTTAGACCCTGCAACACACAAATACAAACACTCGTTATACCACAAAATAAACATCGATAAATTAATACAATACGATGGCTGATCAACCCCATCTCCACTTGGCTCACCAACTTTACTCTCTTTTCCATCCTTAAATTGTGTATGCTTTTTGTTCATTTTTGTTTGGCCGCTAGGCTTTTTCGATACACTATACTCATCCCCTTGTGTGATTATGCTACTCATGAAATTCAACTCCTTAAACATGCCCTCTTCCTTTTTTTCATCCTTTTTCAGTGTGCCATCTTTTACTTTAGACCCTGAAACACACAAAGACACACACTCGTTAGACCACAAAATCAACATCAATAAATTAATACAATACGATGGCTGATCAACCCCATCTCCGCTTGGCTCACCAACTTTACTCTCTTTTCCATCGTTAAATTGTGTATGCTTTTTGTTCATTTTTGTTTGGCCGCCGCTAGGCTTTTTGGATATGTTATACTCGTCTCCTTGTGTGATTATGCTACTCATGAAATTCAACTCGTTAAACATGACCTCTTTTTTTTCGTCCTTTTTCAGCTTGCCATCTTTTCCTTTAGACCCTGACGCACACAAATACGAACACTCATTATACCACAAAATCAACGTCAATGAAATAATACAATATCATCATAAATTAGATCCAATTAGAGGAATAGAGGATAACATCATAAAGCATGGAAATAATCCAAAGACCTAAGTATTTATGTAAAAATAGAAAGAAATCTCTACCGACTTGGAATAAAGAAAGATGAGGAGTGAAATTTCACAGCTTTACGATGTGTTCAACTTTAAGTAACCCCACAAAAATGCCATCTTATACCGATTTTGATACTTTTATATTTGCTACACCTTCAGTCCATTCTAATAGGCGTGTTTAGGAATTTTAAGACAACGCCTCTCTTGAGTAATAATTCTCCAATTGTAAGGGTGATTATGGCACTGATTCAATTACTAGTTAGGTCACCTCGTTCTGGTTCTTTTTCTTTTCCAACGTTTGACTTTGATATCTCCAATATCAAATAAAATCAAGTCGTAAATAGAACATACGAATAACGAAGAACTAGATAAAGCTTCTATTTGAGACAGAACTCTAATAACGGTTTACTTTTGAAAGGTAACCAATTCTCCCAATTGAAACCTAATCAATTTAATCAAATTCAGCATGAATTAAATTACAATCCAAAAACTCTACTTGTAGATATAGTAGACAATAATCCATTCCTAATCTATATTTAATATAACACATATCTTACAAACAATAATAAAACACTTAATCGATAATGAACATACTAAAATAATATTTGAGGAGGCCTATGAGTATCAGTAAGGTTCTTACCATCTGTACCTGTGCTCTTCCTTCCCAGACTTGAATACAGCTGGTCATTTTCTAGTTGTTTTTTATTAGATGTTTCATTTTACTTTTATCAAAACTGGGGCTCATATGCATGAGCAGTCACGGTTAAGGGCTTCAAAATTTTCCATGAAATATATAAGACCCACATGTACAGTGACCTTTCAAACATGTTCTTCTATGACCTATAATCACCCACTATAGATGTATATGTATGCACTACATTCTTTTTGAGGACATACAAACTAACCGACATGATTCCTTTGGTGATTTATATGTGTGAATATATGCATACATACACCGATACACATATTTATATAGGTATCCTGTTATGTTGTTGCCAGCACTAACCTTGGATGAAGTGTCATACTGTGTCTGTTACAAAGGTCAAGCCTTGACTGAGTGTGTTTTTTCAGTTTCACTAAACGGTTCAACATGTACTGGTAGCCATACGAGGAGTCATTCAAATCTCCTAGGCATCAACAGACGAGTTGGAACCCGATGGGTCGGCTGAGTCAAATGGTACATGGTTTAATCTGACCCGTATATCCTGCTTACAAGATTCCCCATGACTGCCATGCAACTATGCAAGCAACCCACACACCAGATTACATGCTACATTCTCTATTATTTTATGTCTTTCTTATTTTCATTTATTTTCATTCAGTAGTGTAATTCCCTAAAACTAGCAAAGTGGTGCAACCGTATTTTGCCTTCCTATATGTAACCATGCTAAGAAATGAAAAAATGGGGTGTTTCTCCTTTGTGAGTAACCGGTGTTCATCTTCCATTGCTAGCTTAAGGTGTTCTTTGGAACCTACATTGAGTCTAAATGGTGTGTTTTTTCATCCTATACTCAGTTTAACACGCTCTCTGGTTTGAATCAAGTTGTATTTCGTCACCCATTCAAGCCGTTACCTATCCTATTTATTTTACCATTACCTTTACGTTCCTACTCCAAGCCGTTAGCCCTACTCTAATTTCTATCATATCATGTAGCTTCTTGATACACAAAAAGACCTTACTAATACAGATTCAAGATCATTCACTTGATAATAAAAATCCCGAATTTCGATTATGTATCCCTCTCCATCATTACTAACTTTTCAGTTAACTAGCTTTCAGTCTTTAACTCTTTATATACCAATACTTTTTGGCAATCGCTAGTCGGTTGGTCACTGAGTAATTTTTCGTTAATCGGTCCTATTAATCTGTAGTCGGCCCTAATTGGCTCTAGTCGGACCTAATCGGCCTTAGTTGGCCAGACAAAAATCGGCGATTCCAGCCAGATTCTGCCAAAATGTGTAAATCCAAACAAGTTCCAGCCAAAAGCTGTAAATTCCGGCCAGTTTCCCACAAAACCATATAGACTCCGGCGGTTAAACATGTAAACTTAAAAAATGAGTCGAGGAGGTGTTAAAACTTGTCTACTTAAAATATTTAACTATAAACATTTGTGTATATAAAAAAACTAAAACTTACATATGAAAATCCCAATCCAATTATTTCCAATTAATAATCGCTAGACGGTACCCCACCAGCCGACTAGCGATTCTTACAACCATGCTTTTTGGACATATACATATATACACACACAAAAGGCATGTTTAACATAAGGATAATATCCTACCTATGAGCAGAAGGATAATCTCCCTTGCAAGCATGATATCGATCCTCCTAGAAATGTCATTCTTTAAAGCAACCGTTAATTGTGTTATGAAATTATCATCGAAACATCCTCACCCGTAAGACTATTTTCTACATAAATACGGGGCACAGTACAACTATTTCATAAAGGTATGGGATTGTGGTACTGGCCTCTACATTATTTTGAAACTGGTAATATATAACAATTAGCAAATCTTGTGAACAATGCTATAAAATGAGTATACTACTTGACCAATATCCGGTTTTTTACTGCATTAACATCATAGCTAGTTAAATATATATAAACCAACTAGCCGAAACACAATTATACTACAACGAGTCGGTCAATTTAGGTTCTTACAATCTTACCAGGTCTGTTTTTAGGGACATAACCCTCAACCGCATTCGCGGGGCCAACCCATTCCTCCATCGACACGATCCCATCTCCTCGATCCTCGTTCTCCTTTATCGACAACTTAACCAATCCCAAATCACCCAAATTCTCTTCACCCTTCAACTCAAACACTCTCAACACCTTATCAACCTTATTACCATCAAATTCCAACAACCTTTCATCCTGCAAACTCTCCTTAAACACTCTGCTATCAACCAGGCATTTCGTCGAACAGTACATACGCGTTTCCAAAAGATCATAAACCTTATGCTCTTTTAATGAGATACTGTATCTGCCCTTCTTTGGAGGGTCTGATGAAGCACCCAATGAGTTGTGGCAAAGAGGGTAACCGCATACATGAGCGATTGATCGCTCGGTGGTGACGTCATGGTAATCGGGTTTGGATAGTAAAGAACCGGCTAATAATAATTGGGTTTCGGATTGGATTCCTTCTAGTAGACATAATTGTAGCTTGTATATAACATCTTTTATAGATATTTGTGATTGTGATGATGATTTGTTTGACATGGGTTTGTTGGATTTTAATTTAGCAGAAGAAACCCTAATAAATAACAAGTGTAGATTGTAGAAGATGATTTAAGAACAGTCGTCTTTACTTATAGGTATAGGCAGAAGAAACCTCTTATTTCATGACCCGGTTTAGAGTCCGGAACCGATTCGACCCGACCCGGTAAAGAACCTGCTTGGCCCTAACCGGTTTGAGTTCAACCCGACCTGACGGTTTGGTATAGGATTGGGATTTTCGTGTTGAGAATTGGTTCTAACCTGAACAGGTTTGATCATGCCTAAAAACCGTAAGAAGACCGGTTTAAAACGTTAAAACCGGTTTTAAACTTGATTCGAATTAGTTTGGGTGGGTTAGGGCTTTCACCCCTAAAACCAGTTATTAACCTGAACTAGTTTGGGGCCCGATTTGAGACCGAACTAAAGAAATGTTTCGTTTTAGGCCCAAACCGGTATTTGTACACCTCTGCCCAAAGACTCGAGCACCCATCTCATTATCTACAACCACATAACTAATAATTTAATTAAAAATTAATATTCTCTAAGTTTATCTTTCATTATAAAGAATTCTCACATTTCATTACTTATCTCTATATTCTTTTTTTATTATCTTTTTTCTCTATTTTATTATTTAGCACTGAGAGTGATAAAATGGGATACTTATGTGACCTTTTTTTATATCACTTTCAAAACAGTACGTATAAATGTATCATACGGGTTTCTATTGCTCTTAACATATTTTTGGTTTTGAAATCTAACATCCCTCCTTTTAAATATACTTATATGCCTTTTTATGTGAGACAATATGTCACTTATATAGCCATGAATACAGCGACGTGTATAAATATCTTAGATATAAACCTTATATACTTTAAAAATATAATAGATACACAAAATGTTAGTTATCAAAGGCATAAATTCTTAACAAAAAATTCACATCTAGATAAAAGGTGGTAACCTACGTCACCCCCGTCATCCCAACCACCGTCGTAATTCTGGCGTAACCTCCGTCAACCCAACCTTCGTCACCCCCCGTCATCCCAACCATAGTCGCGTCAGCCCACCCCAACCTCAATCTCCGTCACCCCCGTCATCCCAACCACTGTATGTCAACCCAACCTCCGTCATCCCAACCACCATCGTAATTCTGGCGTAACCTCCGTCAACCCAACCTCCGTCACCCCCGTCATCCCACCAACCGCCGCGTCAGCCCAGCCCAACCTCAGTCTCCCACACCTTCGTCACCCCCGACCTCTGTCATCCCAACCCATCCTTCGTCAACCCACCTATGTCAACCCTGTCCTTCGTCAACCGGCTTCTCCCAACCTCCATCAACGCCAACCTCAGTCGCACCTCCGTTTCTGTCACCTCCTGCTCCCCTTTGCCATTTGAATTTCAAATTAGTTTATTCCCTCCTACGTGTGGCCATCACACCTCATACGCCTGCCTCTTTTTTCCCTCCCCTACGCCTAAACCAAACCCACTCATGAGTCTACATCACTTACACTAATACCAAATTGAATATTGCCTGCTAATAAAATCTAAAATGGAGACTCTTGAGGACGGGAGATACCACCAGAGAGTTCTAATGGCGACCAACAATCAACAATAACTTTTTTCATTTCAAACCTACCAGAAGGAATATCATCTGAGGAGATAAGAGAAGAATATCGAAGATGTGGGAGGCTGGTAGACGCTTACGTTGCAAGAAAGAAAGACAAGTTTGGGAAAAACGTTCGCTTTCCTCTGATATGAAAGGGTGAGAGATTCGGAGAAGATGATTAAAGCCCTTAATAATCTGAAGATTGAAGGGAGAAGGATTTATGCTAGAGTGGCTCGTTTTAGTAAGGAAGATAGCCGGTCCAGAAAAGTTTCAAGAACGCAGGATGCTCAAGTTAATACGGGGAGGCAGGCGAATCAAAACGAAGACAACCGGCTCCTATCCAGAATGGGGAAGTTTCCATGGCTTCGGGGAGATTACAGTCGTTCAGGGAGAAGCTCACCGTAAAAAAGGCTCTGTGGGTAATGGGGATATGATATGCTGGATCTTGGTAACATGGTGGCTGGGAGAGGAAGATTGTGGATGGTGTTCTCGGTGATTGGTAGAGTGTAACGCCCCCAAAACTCGTTTTGCTTAATTACGCCATTAGGCTTGATTAACAAAATATTAAAAAAAGAGCTTAGACGATGGGAATACGGGTTATGTTCTAATATGGTAATAACCAAGTTAATGTTATTATTTATATAAATGAGAAAATAATATTAGAAACTAACTTGATTAGTTAGTTTTTATAAAAAATAACATTGGGGTAGACTTGAGGACCATTTGTGTAACTTTTGATCAAAATAATATGGTCAAGAACACCCCCAAAAGGGGAAACGAATTCAGCCCCAAATGGGGGCAATCTTGCACCTACTCAAGCCCTAATCACACTAAATTGAAGAAAAGATGCAAGGGGTTTTGATGGTAGACTTGATGGGTTGCAAATTAAGGGTTTTCTACAAGTTTTGGAGCCTTGGTAAGAACCCTAACCCTCAATTAGTATAAGATTCGAAACCCACTTGTGGGTTTTGAGCAAAACATGTTAAAATCGTGTTATTATTGATTATAAGTAATATTGATCATCCCTTATGGCTTAGGAATGAGTTAGATTGTTGGAAACTTGCTTGTGTGCAAAGATGATGATTTTAGATTTCATTAGTAGCTTTGATGTTACTAAAATAGTAGGGAAATCTATGTTTCTACCATGGGTTGTGTAAAAATTACATCCTATGTGTATTGCATGATACTTATGTGCTAGGTTGATTGCAAGGTGAATTGAAGATATAGCTTATATGATGGTTAGAATGATGCTTGATGATAAATTCATGATTTGGGTACCCACTATGTAACTAGTAAATGGAATAACAAAGGAAAGTAGAGTATGAATACTAGGTGTTTGTGAAAATGCCTAGTTAATATTATTAAATGAATATGATGTTGGAAACACACCATAAGATGAAATAGGTTGCCTAATGTTTGATTAGGAGGTTGAATGTGCACTAAATTTAATGATTTGATGTGGTAAACAAAAGGCTAGTTCATGTTAGGATTATTGCCTTATGATTAGTGCATACTATGTATAAAAGGGTTAGTTTGGCCTCTAAAAGTCAAACTGATTCAAATATGAGTTTTGAATGAATTGGTGTATGAAAACTCATAACATGAGTTAGTTATTGGTATGCTGGCTAACTTGAATTATCTTGAGTATAGTGAAGTTGATCTTATCAAGCTAGGTGGAAGCTTGGGGAAGAAAGGATCAAATGAGCAAACGGATCAAGGAACGCATGAGTTGTGGCCAAGGTAAGTGACTTATCTTAAATAAGTCTCTTAGTTACTAAATGATTATGTAAATGCAAGAAAATATGGATTCTATGATGTTGGTTGAGAATCGGTAAGCTTTGCATAAAATGGATTGTGGGAATGTGGGATTCTAACTCAACATGGGTTAGAATCTTCCAAATGAAAGAAAAATTGTTTAGTCTGGGATAGGACGCCCACATATAGATAAACGAGTATATTTAGAAATGGGACAAAGGGGTCAAGTGAGGTGGATGTCACTTGAGCCCAAGATTAGTAAGATTATAATTGAGAAATGAAATAAACGGGTCAAGTGAGTTAGAGGCTGTTTCGATGTCTTAACCATTGAGTTTTGACACGAAATTCGGCCACAAGTTGTTTTATAACATTAAGGATATTGGGTAATTTTTATAGATTTTTCTAAAGCCGTTTGATGTGGTTTTCGCGGATGTTTTGTCAATAAATTAGTTGTTGACAGCAGCAGATCCGCAACTTGCAGAACCTGTTTCGAGTCTTAACCATTGCGTTTTGAAACAAAATTTGGTCAGAAGTTTTCTTACAACATAAAGGATATTTGGTAATTTTTATAGATTTTTCTAATGCTGTTTGATGTGGTTTTCGCGGATGTTTTGTCAATAAATTAGTTGTTGACAGCAGCAGATCCACAACTTGCAAAACCTGTTTCGAGGTCTTAACCATTGCGTTTCGACACGAAATTCGGTCAGAAGTTGTCTTACAACATAAAGGATATTTGGTAATTTTTTATAGATTTTTCTAAAGCCGTTTGAGGTGGTTTTCACGGATGTTTTGTCAATAAATTAGTTGTTGACAGCAGCAAATCCGTAACTTGCAGAACCTGTGTCGAGGTCTTAACCATTGCATTTCGACACGAAATTTAGTCAGAAGTTGTCTTACAACATAAAGGACATTTGGTATTTTTTTATAGATTTTTCTAAACATGTCTGATGTGGTTCTTGAGACTGTTTTGTCAGTAAATAGTTATTGACAGCAAGAAGGTTGGTTTACTTATATGCATACTAACTTAAAACCCTTAATGGGTCAAATGGGTAAAATAGCATAAATGTTTAAACCACCGAAAGGGTACCCAAATATGAGACTTGGTACCCTTAGAACATGTTATAGCAATGTTAAATGAGTCCACAAGAGTCCTTGGGGATGGTCGAGTACCTAAGTAAAAGTCCAACCAAAGGTTTGGTAAATAATGAGGAATTGTGATCATTTATGCAGGCGATTCGGAGTATTCAGCAGCTTCAAACTGTAGCTTACGGTTTCAGAACCGTAGGCTACGGTTCATAATGAGCAAACTGATCAGGTTATCTGAACCGAAAGCTACGGTTCTCATACCGTAGCTTCCGACGGGATTATTCTGAAAAAGAAATAAATTAGTTTGTTGTTTTGAAATTATTTGACTTGTTAATCCCAAATACTAATCGTTTATCATGTGTATTTGTGGTAGGCACATCTAAGGAGCAGAACCGGACGCGAAACGGACCAAGCATGAAACCGAACACACTCAAGACCAAGATCACTATTGCGAATAAATATATGATTTCGTCTGCACACGCCGTGTGGTACATTTTCGAAAATAACAATGATGTTATGTATATGTAACGTCTATGGTAGTCAAGCTTAGAGATGTTGAATTATAAATAACACGTGCGGATCTTCCTAGGATCCGACGTGTAAATATGGTTAAAACAAATTATGCTAAACTGGGACCAAAACTAAATTAGTCATTAATGAATTATTTAAAAATGGGTTGGGTCTTACATAGAGCCAGGAACTACTTCCGTCTGTGCAGATTGGTTGAAGGCTTAAAGGATATCAAAATGGAGATTAGATACTTGGGTGGATTGAATGTACTCATATCCTTCTCCTCTCCGGATAAGGCTGTGGAGTTTATGTCGCTGAAAGAAAGTTGGGAGCCATGGTTATCAGAAGCAGCGGTTTGGAACGGCTAATTGATCGGTTATGAAAGACTCACTTGGGTTAAAATTTCTGGACTTCCATTAATGCTAAATGATATCCAAATTGCTGAAAGAATTGGAGCATGCTATGGGGATATTATAAAAGAGGTGGAAAATAGGGTAGAAGACACAGATTTATCGGCGGCTTATGTTGGTGTTCTGGTTAAGTTTGGCAGAAAGATCGACGAAGAGATCAAGATCAGATGGAATGATCATATTATTTCGTGTTGGGTGTCTGAAGGCTCTGGAAGATGGCTGCCAGAATACATTGTTAAACAAGTGTTGACGGTCGGAGAAGAGTTGGCTTTACAGACGAGTTCATCAAAGATTCAGAATCCTACTCCTCCTGTTGTCAAAGAGTCATCGGTGGTTCCTGTCTTCGGTAAAGATGGTGGTGCAAAGGAATCTGAAAAGTTGGAAGGGCAAGAGCCAAAAGAAGTCGACCAGTCACGTTTGCATGGGGTTGGGTTGGAGCGTTCAATGCAACATGGAGATGATAGGGGCACTGATTCCAATAATGATAATACTAATAATAATAGTAGTAGTAGTATTTATAAACCAATGGATATTAATGTGGATAGGCAGGTCTCGGCTAGACAAGGGAATGGGCCAGGTGATGTTTTGGACCTATCGAGACCTGAGTTGGCTAAAGTTTGGGCCTCAATTTTTAATGATGGATCCAAAAATAAAAGGAAAAGAACTAAAGGTGCTATAAGTAAGTCTGGGAGGTCTAGGCCCAAAGATAAAAAAACACATCACTGATCTCAATTGTTCTACTCCAGAAGGGGGAAATCCAAGCTCTAGCTCAGATGGAGACAAGAAGAAAAGGCAAAAAGGTAGAAGGGTTTAGATGTCTTGGAAGTTGGTTGGTGATAACTCTCCAGGGCCTACACTAACTAATTCGGGTAGTGTGGAGGACGGATACGAGTCAGATTGGGGGGAAGATGATGGTGTGGATGAAATTCAAAGTGATTAGATTCGAGATGTTTCGGTGGAAGTCTCTGAGGCATATATTAACATGGAGGCTAACCAAACGAAAATCGTTGGTGAAGGTATTCGGTTATCTTTGAACGGCTTTGAAAATGACATTGGTGACAAGATTGTGAATGAATTGGCACAGATTAATTCAAAATGAATTACCTGTCGTTCAATCTAAAGGGGGCCGGAGGGGCGGAAAAGTCGCTAAGGTAAGATAGCTCAAAAACAATTTTAATATTTCGGTTATCGCTTTACAAGAAACACAAATGGCATCCATGTCGGATTTCCAAATAGAAAAATATTGTGATAAATCAATTTTTGAAAAAGTTATAGTAGATGCAACTGGGAGATCCGGTGGGTTAGTGACACTTTGGAACCCTGCCTTGTTCAACATGCTAACAGTTCGTAAAGGGCAAAACTATATTGTGATTGGTGGAAACATTAATCGTTTAGATGAGATGGTGTTTATTGCCAATATATATGCACCAAATGACCAACTTTTAAGGCAAAACTTATGGGTGGAACTACAAGCGATAAGGAGGGAACTGGATGGGATGTGGATTTTTCTTGGTGACTTTAACGATGTTAGGTGCAAAGAAGAAAGGTTAAACTCAGTTTTTGTTCCGGACTCGGCTTTGGCGTTCAACAACTTTATCTCAGAAGCAGGCTTGAACGAACATAACATGGGGGGTAGAAAATTCACACTCATGTCGAACGATGAAAAAAGCAAAGCAAGTTTGACAGGTTTCTAGTGTGTGATAGTTTTTTGTCTAAGTGGGCGGATGCTAAGGCCGTTGCGCTGGATAGAGACGTTTCTGATCATTCACCTGTTGTCTTGACGTGTACAAACATTTCGTTTGGACCGAAGCCATTTCGGTTCTTCAACTCTTGGTTAGGCAAAGATGATTTAGAAACTGTGGTGAATGATGGTTTTGACAGTGACATTATGGCTTCAAGAAGTGGTGTCAAATTAATACAAAAGCTTAAATTGGTTAAGGTTGGTATTCGGAAATGGAGGGAGGAATGTGTTGCTGCCGAAGAAAGTAGTGTTGCCCAGGCCCGAAACTCATTATCTATTTTGGACTCATTGGCTGAAACTAGAATCTTGTCCGATCCCGAAATTGTTGAATGGAAAGAAGCGAAGCTGATAATAAAGAGGTGGGACTGGGATAAACTAAGGGATCTAAAGCACAAATCGAGACTTGAATGGCGACGAAAACTCAGCGTTTTTTCACGGAATAATTAACAGTCGGAGAACGAGAAACAAGGTGGTTGGTCTAATTATTGATGGAGTGTGGGTAGAGGATCCGACTATCATTAAAAACAAAGCTGTGGAGATCTGTAAGAAAAAGTTTGATGAGCCTATGACATCTAGACCAAGAATGACTGGGGAAGGTTTTAAGAGATTATCCGAGGACGAGGCGAAAAGTCTAGTGGTTCCATTCTCTAACGAAGAAATTCGGGTGGCGGTTTGGGACTGTGATAATGAAAAGTCCATGGGGCCGGATGGTTTCACGTGTGCATTTGTGAAACAGTTCTGGAACAAGATGGAAGACCATGTGGTTGGAATCTTGAATGAATTTTACGAGCATGGTTCTGTTCATAACTCTTGTAATTCCTCTTTTGTTGCATTAATCCCGAAGGTAAAAGACTCGTTAACACTATCGGACTTCAGGCCGATATCACTCATCGGTGTGGTTGGGAAGATTATTTCCAAAGTTCTAATGGGGAGGATCGAAAGGGTTCTTGGGGCAGTGATTTCACCGGAACAAACAACGTTTATAAAGGGGAGAAACATCTTTGACGGCCCACTAATAGTGAATGAAATTGTATCCTGGGCTAAGAAAGCAAAAAGAAAGGTCCTCCTTTTTAAGGCAGATTTTGAAAAAGCATACGACTGTGTATCTTGGAAGTTTTGATCAACATTATGCATCATATGGGATTCCCTACAAAATGGAAGAATTGGACTATGGGTACTCTAGTTACGGGGAAGTCGACGATATTAGTTAATGGCTCACCAACACCGGAGTTACAATTAAAGCGTGGTCTTAGACAAGGGGACCCTATGTCGCCGTTCCTTTTTACTATTGTCATGGACGCTCTACATGTTATGGTCACAAAAGCGATTGAAGTGGGGACGTTTGCGGGGCTAAAACTTCCTAACGGAGGGCCGGGGGTTTCTCACCTATTCTACGCAGATGATGCGCTTTTCTTTGGGGAGTGGTCCGCCGAAAACTTTGTTAATCTGCATAGAATTCTCCGTTGTTTCTCTTTGGCTTCAAGTCTTAACATTAACCTGTCGAAAAGTTGTATTTTTGGGCTGAATGTTACTGATGAAGTAATTGAAGAACAAGCTTTGAGGCTCGGCTGTAATAAGGGATCTTTTCCATTCATATACCTTGGACTACCGGTTGGTGATAATATGAAGCGGGTCAAAAGCTGGAAACCGATCATTGACAAGTTTCAAACCAAGTTGTCATCATGGAAAGCTAGGACCCTCTCGTTTGCCAGTAGGGCGGTCCTTGTTGAATCGGTACTCGGTGCGCTCACGAACTATTACTTGTCATTGTTTAAAGTACCCGTTGGAGTTTAATAAGTGTTGGAAGGCTTTAGGAGAAGGTTCTTATGGGGTGGGGCTTTAGGGAACAACAAAATACATTGGATCGCGTGGGAAAACATTATGAAACCAAAGAGATTGGGAGGGTTGGGGGTTGGAAGTATAGAAGATCTCAAGATGGGACTTATGGTTAAATGGTGGTGGAGATACAAGATGTCGATGGACCAACTTTGGTGTAAAGTTGTGAAAGCGATCCACAGCCGAAGACGTGAGGTTGATTTCATTCCATTTAAAAAAACGACAGCAGGAACATGACATACAATCGCATCCATCCAGAATATGTTTAGTACTCGGGGCATTGATCTCGAATCAAAATTCTTTTGTAAGGTGGGCATTGACGATACTGTGGGATTTTAGGAGGACAAATGGAACCCGAGCGGCTGTTTGAAAGACAACTTCCCGATGTTGTATCAACTTGCTCGATCGAAAAGGGGTAAAGGTGAGAGAATGTTACAAGACGATCAACAATTGTACTTGGTGGGAAATTCCATGGTCAAGGTTGCCAGCTTCTAATGAGGAGTTAAATGAGGCGCAAAGGTTATGGACTACGCTTAATGAACAACGGGTCGGTAAATAAGAAGACTTGTGGACGTGGGTGTCACAGAACACGGTAAAGGAGTTCATGGTTAAAACGGTCAGATCAGATTTTTCGCTGCTGCAAGGGTAGTCTCAAACGCAGCAGAGCTTCTTGTGGAACAGGATTGCGACCCCAAAAGTCAATTGCTTTGTATGGCGGGCTACGAAAAACAAGATCGCAACAACAGAATCATTGGCTGCTAGAGGTATTACTTTTGGAGATGGTTTTGTGTAGAAGATGTGGCTTGGACCCGGAAAACTCGGATCATATACTCGTCAATTGTATTTGGGCGAGGTCTTTATGGTGGAACATACGACAGTGGCTAAAGGATACAAAAGTCGACCCATTCACCTTGATTCGACAAATAATTCAGACCTGCAGAAATATTGACAAGCCACCAAAAGTGAAAAAGGTTATGCACGCGATTATCCTGCTTGGTATGTGGAAGCTTTGGTTGGGTAGAAACGAGAAAGTATTCAACAATGTTAATGTGGCGACACCAAAACTACTCGAAGAAACATGCCGGCCTTGGATAAGACAAAGTGGTGGGAATTTTCGGTGTTTAATAATGGTTAACAATATAGGTGTAGGGGAGATGTATGTATGCAATTCCCGGTTTCTTTTTTCTTTGATGTAACTGTTTATGTATGTTTGTTTGGCCCGTGTAGTCCTCTCGCTAATTGGGCTCGGGTGATTTTGTGGTGTCTTATTGAGAATGAATAAAGTGGTCCCGTTTGAATGTTCATAAAAAAAGATAAAAAGGTTGTATATATCATAGGTCATTTACTGATATGTGAACATAAAATAGATATGGTAATTAGGAGTCATACACCCTCTAATTAGGGTGTGTTGGGTGGTGGGTTGGGTACAATTAACAAGGCCTTTAAGTGAAGCTTCTCTTGAAGGGTAAGAGTTCGAGCCTTTTGGACTGAAAACATATTCTTAAAAAATATACGAAATACTTTTACGTTTAACCAAGATTTTGTCACTAAGAGCAGGGGCGTCTCTGAGGCAGGGCGGGGTGGTCGCCGGCTCAGGGCCCGACCCTCAAACGGGCCCGGACTTTTCGGTGGAGATGGAAGGTTTTAGACGGCGCGGAGTAGCAGTGATCTGAAAAACAATGTAAAACCCACCAAACGGGCCCGGACTTTTCGGTGGAGATGGAAGGCTTGTGTCGCCGCCGCTTCCAGTGGAGGCTACGCGACGTTGATGATGATGAGAAGGAGGTGTTGAAAACCGTGGGTATGTGACAGGGAGAGAGAGTGAATGCGTGTGAAGAGGTGGTTTGAGGTTGAGGATTTTTACTTTTTACATAATTGGTAAGGACAAAGTGGGGGTGATTTCAAAGTCTCCACGTGAATGAGCAAAATATTTACACTATATTAATTTATACATTTAATTACTATGTTTTTAATTTATATATCTTTATGTCTTCTGCTGCTTTTGTTTTTTTGTTATTTTATACAAACAATTTCTGTTATTTCAATTCGAATACACAGATTTTATGAATCGTATATGACGTAACTTTTTCAAAAGACGAGTATTTCTTTTATCTACATTCCATTTGCAAAACAAAGCAGTCACAACTTATCGCCTTAATGCATGGGTCTTTTTGGGTATAATTTCGTAGTCTTTGTTTTACGATTTTTGACATCGTTTCCTAAGGAACTGAGGCGATGTTGATAAGCTATCCGTAACGTCCCCCGCGCAACGTGCGGGTGAATTTTTCTAGTGAACATAAAATAGATATGGTAATTAGGAGTCATACACCCTCTAATTAGGGTGTGTTGGGTGGTGGGTTGGGTACAATTAACAAGGCCTTTAAGTGAAGCTTCTCTTGAAGGGTAAGAGTTCGAGCCTTTTGGACTGAAACATATTCTTAAAAAATATACGAACTACTTTTACGTTTAACCAAGATTTTGTCACTAAGAGGGTGTTTGGGATTGAGTTTCAAAACAACTTATTGCCTTATTGGCTTTTCCAAGAAGCCAATAAATCAAAAGGCTGTTTGTGTAATCCAAAATCACATTCTATTTTGACTTTTGGCTTTTGGCTTTTATGGTTGGAAAAACTGTTTTTGAGAAGTTAGAAATCTTGGCTTTTGGAAAAAAGTTACAAATCTACCGCCCATACAACCAATATTCACAATAAGTTAAGCGAAACACTTAAAAAAATCAATCTATTGACTTTTTGACGTTTCTCATCCTAAAAGCTAATCCAAACACTTTTTTAAAACTCTTTTTCAGAAAGTCATAAGCCAATAAGCACTTTAGACAAAAAACACTTTTGCATTTTCAAACTCAATCCCAAACACCCTCTAAATGTATCAATGTGGAAGGGGGACTCTGGACTTAAAATAAACTAGAGAGGATGTGGATTATTTATAAAACACATATAAAGGATGTAGGTGGCTCCCTAATTCACATTTTGTTTGAATTATGTAAATGTTTTTGAGAAAAATATCAATACAAATAAATCTTGAACATATGTAGGAATTTGAATTGTTTAAATATTTTTTTCTTTATGTGTATAAGAGTCTTAAAAGCATCAGTCTTGGGAAATTTTACGGTTTTTAATATAATGTGAATAATGGAATAGAATTAAAAGTTTAATTATGTTATACATGTCTCAGACTTCTAAACAGTTCTAAACAGTTAAGTGTTGATGTAATTATTCTTGTTGAGACTAGTCCATATCCATCTTGGTTTAGTAATCACAATCTTGTTTACTAAAAACAAAACTAAGATAGATTAACAACAAGTTTTGTATAGTTATATTATATGATAGTGAATGAAGCCATGAAGTATTAGGATACGAAACGTGATTTTATTTATTTGAGTTCAACATTAAACGATAACAAGATATTGGTAGAATGATAAAAACTAGCATGTTGCACAACAAATGCAAAGGGTTCCACGACAAATGCTTTCTAGAATTCTTGACCCGATAGGTACGATATGCCCGCATGACACGCCACAAAAGTTGAATTGGCAAGGTTGAGGTGCAAAATCAGTAGTATAAGAACATACGTTATCACCTGCTTAGCAACAAAGATACTAAAAATTAGGAAGATACTAAAACTTAGCAGTAAATTAAATTAATATTTATATTTGTGGATTTTGGTAGTTTAAGTTTATTAGACATGAAACTATACAAAATGGCTAAGAAATGTTCTTGATGAAAAATAGGATTTAAGGAACTAATACCATATTTTTTGCATTCTTCTGCAGACGACGATGTATTTCCTGTCACAACGTTTGAAAATTGCAAATAAAAAAACAGAAAACACAAGATTCTTTTCTCCATTAGAAACTCAAACTTATAAAAGTTCACAAGTATTATGAACTATATTTTAGTTTGGCAAGATATTTATAGCATGTATCCCAATGGTTGGCATAATATTGTATCGTATTACATCTTATTACATCAAAGAATTAAATAAGAAATAAAGTTTATATTTTCCATAAAAATTTCAATAAATTACTTAATTACAAAAATAATAATTCTTAAAATTAAGGCAGAACACCAACCATACAGTATCAACATTCCGTCAGAGTAGACGGAATGGGGCGGGAAAGCTTTTCATGGGGGGACACCGCCCCGCAGGGGCGTGAAGCAGGGGGAGGTGGGGCGGGGAGCAGACCAAAGGCGTGGGGGAGGAGGCTTGCCACGTGGAGGCTTCTGATTGGCCGATTTTTTTTCTTTTGTTTTTTTAACTTTAATACAATATAATATCATTCATTTCACCCCACTTCCCCCCCCCCCTCCACTCCCCACAATTTCCCCACCCCCACCCCCCACATAGTTCCCACAAGTATCACATGGCGCTTCACACCCTCCATCCCTTATAGTCTCATAATCTCTCACCATGTATAACTTCATCAACACCTCTATCATCCACTTATTTCACTACCCTCATACTAAACCTATCCCACAAAAATTAACAGGTTCGTATATAAAAAAATAGACACGAAAATTTTTCGTGTCGTGTACAGGTGGTCAGGTTTCATGTATCGTGTTTTAACAGATTCATGTCTTAACACATAGGGTTGAACCGTTTAATTTATAAAAAAAACATAAATATGATATCTACATATTCTAAATTATTTAAAAGTTATGTATAAAACAATTTAAAGTTATGTAAAGGAAAACGATATCTTAAATTTTAAAAAAAATAATAACTAATTCCTAAAATTAATTTTTAAAAAATTCATGAACGAAGTGCAATATATTAAGTAAAAAAATTAATTTTAATGCATTTAATGCTACCCATGTTTGACTGATATATTTAATGCATTTAATGTTAGTTCCTAATAAAGTTAAATGTTGTATGAATCCTGGTATGACATCATGCTGATGTCAGGTGGTGTAGTAATCCTAGGTAATTATGGATTCATACACCCCCTACTTTAGGAATCATACACCCCCTAGGTCCACTAGGTAATTATTTAATAATAATATTACAATCATTAAACCACTAATTAATTAAACCATGCACTAGGTAATTATTTAATAATCATATTACAATCATTACACCACTAGTTAATTATACCACTATTTGAGGAATTTTGTACAATTTTTAATTATTAATCATATATTATTTTTTACATGTTTCTTTATTGATTAATACTTAATATGTATTTTATTATATATTATCATATTTTTTAAAAAATATAATAAAATTGTATTTAGTATATATAATGTTTTCAAAATATAACATCACTTTTATATTTTTTAAAAGTAACATTTTTTTAATTACGGTTCAAAATAACTTTTGGTAATTATCTTTTTCTGTGGGATTTGGTCAAGGCCATTCAAAAGCGAGAAGCATGTTGAACTGTTTCCCATCTAATTACCGACCCCGACAACACAGAGATGTAAAGGCATCATTGAATGAACCACAAAAAGCCTCTGTATACTCCTTTCAGTGCTACTAGCATCTCAAATATCTCGTAGCTTTTGTAACCAGCTCTTTCTCACCTCTGGTTTTTCTCGTAGTCTTTAATAGTCGGTGACCCACCAAGTAATTCCATCGAGATTTTAAATTTTTCCCATTTATCCTTTGATTTGAATGATTGCCTACAATGGCGTTTAATATTTTTCATGAATGTGAAATCTACAAAGTAACCGGGTCGCATCTGGAAAGATACATGGGCTAATTTTGTTTTGCGACCAAATTGTGACTATGATAGAACCATAGTGACGGTCGCAAAATTTGTGACTAGGTTTTCGTAGGCAAATTAATATGTGATAATAGCATAGGAGACTTCTAACCTGTTTCAATTTATTATAATTTTATTTATTTTACATAAAAAATACTTACATAAGTTTTGGTCTTAAGATCACTATTACCTGTTATATTTATAACATGTTTGTAAGTTTCTTGATAACTTTTATTTTATTTAATAAGAATGTTTGTGTAACATTTTAAGAGTAATTTTGAAAAGAAAAATAAAAATATCAAGATTTATATTCTTAGCTAAAATAAGGACCGAATTATCAAATATCGGACACTTAACAAACATGGATACTCCACATATTTATCCTCTTATGTAGTTCATGTTTTATTGTATAGCGCAAATAAAATAAAAACCAAGTTTAAATAACAATGGGCAGCGACGAAATCAGAGGGTGGTAAGGAGGGTCCGTTGACCCTCCGGCCGACCGGATTTGTTATAGCTCAAATAAAATAAAACCAAGTTTAAATAACACATGGCGCTTCACCCCCTCCACCCCTTATAGTCTCATAATCTCTCACCATGTATAAGTTCATCAACACCTATATCATCCACCTATTTCACTACCCTCATACTAAACCTATCCCACAAAAATTAACAGGTTCGTATATAAAAAAATAGACACGAAAATTTTTCGTGTCGTGTACAGGTGGTCAGGTTTCATGTATCGTGTTTTAACAGGTTCGTGTCTTAACACAAAGGGTTGAACCATTTAATTTATAAAAAAAAAACATAAATATGATATCTACAAATTCTAAATTATTTAAAAGTTATGTATAAAACAATTTCAAAAAATTGTTACGAAAAAATAAAACTAATAGCATATTCAATTGTTCATGAATACTTTTCTTTAAAAAAAGGTTTTAATAATCATAAAAGAAAACGATATCTTAAATTTAAAAAAAAAATAATAACTAATTCCTAAAATTAATTTTAAAAAAAATTCATGAACGAAGTGCAATATATTAAGTAAAAAAAATTAATTTTAATGTATTTAATGCTACCCATGTTTGACTAATATATTTAATGCATTTAATGTTAGTTCCTAATAAAGTTAAAGGTTCTAGGATCCATACACCCCGTGACATCATATTTAGGGTGTATGACATCACATTCTGGGTATGTGGCAGCTTCCTATTGGCTGTAGCGTGGGCCAGGGTGTATGAATCCTAAAGTAGTGGTTAAATGGTGTATGAATCCTGGTATGACATCATGCTGATGTAAGGTGGTGTAGTAATCCTAGGTAATTATGGATTCATACACCCCCTACTTTAGGAATCATACACCCCTAGGTCCAGTAGGTAATTATTTAAGGGGTTGTGGATTCATACACCCCTAATTTAGGATTCATACATCCTGGCCCACACCACACATCAATAGAAAGCTGCCACATACCCAGAATGTGATGTCATACACTCTAAATATGATGTCACGGGGTGTATGAATCCTAGAACCCTTATTTAATAATCATATTATGCATGTATGACGCCTTTAAGGGAAGCTACTTGCTAGGTACTTATTCTACAACTGATTGGTTTGTATGGATAGTGTCAATGTAATGAACCACAGTTCACATGTATTAGTGTTCACATAACATTTCACTCGGTCAATACCTATATTTTGCATGTTCTCTCTATATGCTTTATCTTATAGATAATATTGTTGCAAAAGATTTGTTTATTCTTTATTTTATTTTTGTTTTGGTATGATGACAAAGGTTTTTCATTTCTTTAGGTGATCAAGATGCAACATGCTATCATATATGAGTATAGAAGCACCAAAATCATTTATTGAGCTTGAACATTACAGTTTACCATTCTCTCGAACCGAGGAGGGAAATATATACCAATTTGCATTTGGTGGTCAGATAATAAATTGTCTTTTGAAAATTGATATATTGTTGAATTAGCACATAAATTTTATAAATAACATAAGCGAAACTTGTAGCACAACGAGCAGGGTAAAAACATAAACACCCGCGGCAACGCGCGAACATTTTACTAGTTGTTTATAATAAAAAGGAACTAGGTTGCAAAGGAACTTCAGGTGAGCCAGACGTTTTGTCAAAAGAACATATTTGAAATCGAATGGAAGGTAAACAAAATCGTGGAAAATCAATGGGAGGGTAAACAAAATCGTCGATCCGACTGTTGATTTCATTCTGCAACCGGTACAACGAACTCTGTATGAGTTCCTTGTTAGCGTCGATTCGACTGTTGATTTATTTACGCAACTGGTACAACGAACTCTGTATGTGTTGCATGTTAGCGCAGATCTGACTGTCGATTTCTTTCCACAACCGGTACAACGAACTCTGTATGAGAGTCGATTTCCCTTTGTAGGTGACTAACAAAGAGATTGTCTTTTTGATGAATGTATTATTCACAAATAGTTTTCATCTTTCCCTTTGGTGGTTATTATTTTGTTTTTTAAATTTTTTTTACAATAATTATATTAAAAAAATTAAAAAAAATAAAAAACTAACTCAAAACACCAAAAAACAACAAAAAATAAAACTTTGATTCGAAGTGCCTCGCTTAGGCCAAAGCGAGGCGCTTCGGGTCACAAATCAAGTTTGTCTGACATCGTACCGAGGTAGTTAAAAAAGTAACCAAAGCGCCTCACTTTGGCCAAAGCGAGACGCTTTCAGGGGTGAAAATAGAATTGGGGGGTTTTTAATATAACCACCCAAAAAAAATAGCCTATTACGATTTACAAATGGTGCATACACGTATCATCTATTTAAAATCGACTGTTGACTATCAAGTAAGGTCAAACATGCCAACATTTTTGCTCATTTGAAAATTTAGGAAACTCTTTTTCCATACATTACAAACTCCAATATCCTAATGCAAGTTTTAAACCAAACCAAGAATGTAGATGTCATGAATTTAAATATGATGCAATATCAGCCTACCCGCCGCCACCTATAAACCCAATCTGCAACACCTCAGCCATACCCGCCGCCGCCTTCCTCCTCAACCCTCCGTCACCGGATATCATCATCACCGTCATTCTTCCTGTTTAGGGTGTAGGTCGTGCGCTGACCAGATTCTTCCGATTCAAGTCTTCGTCTATCGATTGAGCTGTTTCTCAATCCCTGCCATTGAGTGTATCGATTTCTAGTTAGGGTTTGTTCTAAAATATTGAAGAGGGTTTCTGGGTTTTTGCATGGCGGCTCGAGATAGGTTCAAGGTTAACAAGTGGTACGATGTTCCGGCTAAGAAGGGTAGAAACAACAATACGTATCAGCAATCGTCTGTTTCCAAGGATGAGGTGAAATTCTTCGTATCCAATCTTCCTGAGAGGGTTTCCTCGGCTGATTTGAAGGAAGTCCTGTTTAGGTATGGAGATGTTCAAGGTATATACATAGCAAGAAAGTATGACAGGTTGGGGAAGAGATTCGGGTTCGCGACGTTCAAAGTGGTTCGGAATAGGAAAGATCTGGAAGAGAGTCTCAAGGATGTTTGGATAGGAAGTCATAAGTTATTCATTGTTCCTACTAGGTTCGTGGAGGGGAAGACCAACGATGATGTGAAGGGGAAGAATATTGATCGTACGGTTCATGGCGAGAAGGTTTGGAAACCAGTTTATGAACATGCAGGTAACGTGAATCAGGAGACAAAAATACTTGTGAAGTGGGTGATCAGAGGTCGTTCAGAGATACGTTGCTTAATAAGAAGGTGGAACGAACGATTCCAGAACTGGCGATTCAGTCCGATGGTAACCAGTTCGCTGCTTTCTATGATAATGGTCTTGTTGTTAAGGTTAGTAATCTTGATGTGTTGATGTCGCTGAGGAGTAAGTTGAAGGGAGTTGTTACGGGTCGGTGTAACATCAAGTATATGGGTGGGTTATTTGTACTTCTTATTTTTGATGATGGTGGTGACAAAGAGAGTTTTTTGGGTAGTAGAGAGTTGTGGAAAGATTGGTTTGTGATGGTGGAACCGTGGGCTGGGCAGTCAATTGTGGTTGATAGGATTGCATGGGTTAAGGTTTTCGGGGTACCTATTCATGTTGCTGAGGTGAGTGTATTTGATAACATAGCTGGGTTGTTTGGGGAGGTGGTTCAGTCGGCTTCTTTTCCGGAGGAAGAAGATATCTCGTATGCAATAGTGGGTATTATACCTAAGGTGTCGGAGCGTATTAGCGGTATTTGTAGAGTGGTGTGGAAGGATAGCGTCTTTATCATTCAGGTGGAAGAAGATATGGGGGAGTGGTCTCCGGATTGCATCGCTGAAGTAGAAGAGGTAGAAGAAGCGAGTATGCCTACTCAGGTGGAGGATGTTATTCAAGTTGATCATGTTGTGGATGGAGGAAGTGAAAGGGTGGTGGTTGACAATCAGGGGGTTATTGGGCAGTCATCGCCCAAGGAGATGGATACAAGTTCATTGCCACACCTTAATGGAGTGTTTGATGACTCCGTTTCTGATCCGGTTAGCGCTAGAAGTTGCAAAAGAAAGGGAGGACGGTATTCGAAGAAGAAAGGGCCTTTACGTAGGTCTGTTTCTCCGTTGGACAAGGACAGACCAAAGAAGCGGATACGGGAAGATAATGACATGTTCGATATTGACAGGTTAATTTTTTTTAATCCGGTTCAAGTGAATGCAGGTAATGGCGATTGTGTTATAGAACAGCAGGAGTTAGATTTTGTTACTCCGGATTTAAATAACAGTGTGGCAACTACAAGTTTAGATGTTGGATTGAACAAAGGGGTTGGGAATGTCTATGTGGATCGTGAAGAGGTTGTGAGAAGGGAGGTAGAAGACACCATGCTGTTTGCCAGAGATGTTGGAGTGTCGAACATGGGTAAATTCCAGGATTCTCTCGTGAAGACGGTTAGTGAAGAGAGCTTTCAAGGCGTGGACCAATGAATATAATGTCTATTAATATAAGGGGAATGGGTAGGGTGGATAAGGCAGATTGGATCTCAGGTGTTAGAGTTGCTAATGAGGTTGGCTTTGTATTATTTCAAGAATCCCAACTGGTGTCTATGGAAGGAGTGGATTTGGGTAGGTTTTGGGGGAGAGGTGAGTTTGAAGTGGATTGGGTGGACGCTACAGGTAGGTCCGGGGGCCTTGTTTCGATGTGGGATAAAAAATTGTTTCAGAAGGTCTCGACTCAAAAACATAGGTATTTTCTTGTTGTGCATGGAGTTATTAAGGGTAGTGGAGTTCCGGTTAGTGTGGTAAATGTTTACGCTCCTCAAAAGATAGACGAGAAGAGGGTTTTATGGGCGGAGTTGGATAGGATTATACATAGTAACACGGGGTATTGGATTGTGGGTGGTGACTTCAATTGTGTCCGGGATAGGAATGAGAGGAAATGTTCTAAGTTTAATGCGGCTTCTACTAATGAGTTTAATGACTTTTTGGATGGGGCGGATCTTCATGAATATGGTTTAAAAGGGCGGAGGTTCACTTTTGTTACGGGTAATAAATGTAGTCGGATAGATCGGATATTTGTTTTGTTGGATTTTCTAAGTGATTGGCCTAGTGCGGAGTACCGAGCCTTAGCTAGGGGAAAGTCCGACCATAGTCCGTTGGTGCTTAAAGTCGCTTATCGAAATTTTGGCCCCAAACCGTTTAGGTTTTATAACTCTTGGCTAGATCGTGAAGGTTTTGTCGAGGTGGTTAAGGGGGCGGCCGAGAGCTTCAAAGAAAATAGTCCTCCTGATGTATTTTTCCTTCATAAGCTAAGGGCAATCCGTAATGCTATTTTGGAGTGGAAAAATGAGTTGGTGACTAACGAGCAGGAAGAGTACGGAGCTATTCAAAAGGAGTTGGATGATTTGGATAAGAAGGTTGAAGACTGTGACCTTAGTGAAGAAGAGATGTGGGTTCTTTGTGAAGGCAATAAAAGAATTAAGGAGATTGATGATTATAAATACAAAGACTTACTTCAAAAGGCTCGGGTGAAATGGGCTAGGGATGGTGATGAGAATTCGGGATTTTTTCATGGTGTGATCAATAAAAGGAGGGTGGCGAATTGTATCCCGGGGGTGCTTGCTAACAGGGTTTGGTTATCCAAACCTTCTTTAGTTAAACGTGAAATTTTTTCTTTTTCAGGAATAAGTTCGTTGAAGAAATGGTGGAGAGACCGCACTTAAATTGTTACGATTTGAAGACATTGAACGAACTTGAAGTGGAGTCCTTAATTGCGCCGTTTACAATTAAAGAAGTCAAGGAGGCGGTGTTCGAGTGTGGTGCTGACAAAGCTCCAGGGCCGGATGGTTTCAATTTTCGGTTCATTAAAAGGTTTTGGTATTTACTGGAAGAAGACTTCTTGAAGATTTTCCAACACTTTCACGATACAGGTAATATTAGTCGGGGAGTTGGGTCTTCGTTTATTACTCTGGTTCCTAAGACTGCGGATCCGGTGGGGTTGGGGGAGTATCGCCCTATTAACCTTATAGGGGTGGTTAGTAAGGCGATTTCCAAGGTGTTAGCTAATAGATTGAAGACGGTGATGGATTCAGTTACACATGAAACACAGTCTGCATTTTTGTCAGGGAGATACATTTTAGATGGCCCGATGATTATTAGTGAGTATGGCTTGGGCTAAAAAGAGGGGGAAAGAATTATTTATGTTTAAAATAGACTTCGAAAAGGCGTATGACAATGTTAATTGGGAATTTTTGTTGTCTATTATGAGGCAAATGGGCTTCCCGGGTAGATGGTGTGAGTGGATATATGGGGTTCTAGCGTCTGCCGCCTCTTCGGTGTTGGTTAACGGTTCTCCTACCTTTGAGTTTGCCTGTAGCAAAGGTATTAGACAAGGTGATCCTATGTCCCCTTTTCTATTTATTCTTGTTATGGAAGCGTTCTCTAGTATTATCAGGAGGGCTTGTTCTATTGGTTCGTTTGATGGGGTGAGGCTTCCGAATGATGGTCCTATTCTGTCTCACTTGTTATATGCGGATGATGCTATGGTTATGGGGGAGTGGTCTCAATTTAATTTTAATTCTCTTAGACGAATGTTGCGGGTTTTTAACTTATGTTCAGGGTTGAGGATTAATATTAATAAGTCTATGCTATATGGTATTGGGAAAGAAATCGCTGAAGTTCAAGACAAAGCGGCGCAGCTTGGGTGTAGGTATGGTGAGACTCCTTTCAAGTACTTGGGTATAATTGTTGGCGGGTATATGACTAGAATTAATAGTTGGGAGCCGATAGTTCAAGTGTTCAAGAAAAGGTTATCTATGTGGAAGGCCCGGATTCTCTTTATGGGAGGGAGGTTAGTCTTGGTAAAATCAGTTCTGGAGAGCCTCCCTACTTATTTTTTCTCTTTATATAAAGCTCCGGTGGCCATCATTAATAAGCTTGAAGGGCTTATCAAACGGTTCCTTTGGGGGGGGGACTGATGAGATTGGAAAGATGCATTGGGTGGCATGGGATAGAGTGGCTAAGCCTAGACAAGCGGGAGGTCTGGGATTGAGTAAATTAAGCGATTGTAACCTCTCTATGTTATTTAAATGGGTGTGGAGATACAAGACCGAAGAATGTGCGTTGTGGAAAAAAGTTATTGATGCGCTTCATGTTTCCAATCGTCGATGGGATATGGTTCCTTGGAACAAACAATCGACTGGGCCGTGGAGCAAGCTGGTGAAGGCCGCGTATGTTGCTAAGGTGCAAGGGGTGAGTTTTATGAACATGATCCGTGGTACGATTGGGAACGGGTTGGATATTCGCTTCTGGGTGGATACGTGGATTAATGATAAACCAATGAAAGACATTTTTCTGAATTTATTTCGTATTGAGAAGAATAAGTGGTGTAAAGTGGCGGATAGAGTTGCTACCGATGATGGGGGTGGTGGTATCCAATGGGAGTGGAAGAGGTATCCTTATACGGATAGTGAAGTTGCGGAACTGATTGAATGCCATAGAATGGTTTCGGCCATTTGCTTGGATCACCGGAAGGATGCTTGGAGATGGAATACGGGTACGAGCGGTGGTTATACGGTTAAAGAGGCTTGTAGGTGGTTTCAAGGTGAGAACGGGAATGAGGTTGGTCACATCTTCAAATGGTGCAAATGGCTCCCTAGTAAGTGCAATTTATTTATGTGGCGGGCTAGCCTAGATAGGCTTCCTACGGCTATGTCTTTGGCTCGTAGGAATGTCTACTTTGGGGATGGTCTATGTTGTTTTTGTAGCGAGATGGAAGAAAGTACGGAGCATATCTTTACGGCTTGCATGGTGGCGAATGGGTTGTGGAATGGGGTGGCGAATTGGCTTAAAATTCCGCCAGTCTATGTCTTCTCTGTGAAAGATATTCTTGAGATTGCGGACTATGTGAACACTTCCATGTTGAGGAAAGAGTTGATTTACGGTATTGCCGTGCTTGTCTGTTGGAAGATTTGGGCTATCCGGAACGAGGTGATATTTAGACAAGGCAATGTTAATGTGTCGAAGATGCTTGCGGATGTAAAGGCGCTTAGTTTTCTTTGGTTCAATAGTCGGTCTAAGAAGGATAGGATAGAGTGGCATAAATGGTGTATATTTGATGTAACTTGATGTAGCGGTTTTGGCTATCTCTATCTTGGAGATAGTCGGTTTTTTGGTGTTAATGATATTCGCCTTTCAAAAAAAAAAGTATTAAAGCCAATATGTGAAACTATACCATATATTTACGATCCCAAAATATTATTTGAATAAAAACAATTATTTCTCTCGGTACAAAATTAACATTTGTAATTGAGTGGGTAGTGAACCAACTCATAACAACTAACTATACACAGTTCAATGGCAGTCAACAAAATCACAAAAAAAATAATCAACTTTTTAAAGGTGATTGGTTGCACCAAATCACTATAGAAAAATCTAAAAAGAAAAAGGAAAATTTACTTTTTAAAGTTCACAGATATTTCATGTGTAGCTTCCATCCGTAGAAGTTATCTGTTGCGCGGTTTAAAAAAAGATTTGACGCGTGCGTCTCGAGGCGAAACGCTAAGAAAATGATTCTGAGGTGCGCCTCATGGGGTTCAGTTTGCACATACGCTTCTAAGGGCTGATGCGTTGAGAAAATGTGTGCCTTAGGTTGTTTAGGGTGTTTTTGACGTGTTTTTTTAGACTTTTTGGGTCAATTATTTTATTTTTGATGTTTTAGACTTTTCTAGGTCAATTATTTTATTTTTTATAAGATATATAATTGTTATGTTTATTTTTTGATTCCGCCCCAGATTTACGCCTCGGTTCGCCTCATGACTTGAGGCGAAGAGAAAACACCTCAAGGCTCGTTTATTTTCTTTTAAACTTTGATCTGTTGCAATAAATGTATTTTCATTTATATATTAAATCTTTGATGCAATAAAGATTGTGCATCTCTATTAGTGTTGATTTTTCTTTCAAAAACAAATTACAATTATAAAATTGTGTTCGGGCCGGATTATTTATTTAAAAAAGATTGTGCATTGACCTCGAATCAAAATTCTTTTGTAAGGTGGGCATTGGCGATACTGTGAGATTTTGGGAGGACAAATGGAACCCAGGCGGCTGTTTGAAAGGGGTAGAGGTGAGCGAATGTTACAAGACGATCAACAATTGTACTTGGTGGGAAATTCCATGGTCAAGGCTGCCAGCTTCTAATGAGGAGTTAAATGAGGCGCAAAGGTTATGGACTACGATTAATGAACAACGGGTCGGCAAATCAGAAGACTTGTGGATGTGGGTGTCACAGAACACGGTAAAGGAGTTCAGGGTTAAAACGGTCAGATCAGATTTTTCGCTGCTGCAAGGGTAGTCTCAAACGCAGCAGAGCTTCTTGTGGAACAGGATTGCGACCCCAAAAGTCAATTGCTTTGTATGGCGGGCTGCGAAAAACAAGATCGCAACGACAGAATCATTGGCTGCTAGAGGTATTACTTTTGGAGATGGTTTTGTGTAGAAGATGTGGCTTGGACCCGGAAAACTCGGATCATATACTCGTCAATTGTATTTGGGCGAGGTCTTTAAGGTGGAACATACGACAGTGGCTAAAGGTTACAAAAGTCGACCCATTCACCTTGATTCGACAAATAATTCAGACCTGCAGAAATATTGACAAGCCACCAAAAGTGAAAAAGGTTATGCACGCGATTATCCTGCTTGGTATGTGGAAGCTTTGGTTGGGTAGAAACGAGAAAGTATTCAACAATGTTAATGTGGCGACACCAAAACTACTCGAAGAAACATGCCGGCCTTGGATAAGACAAAGTGGTGGGAATTTTCGGTGTTTAATAATGGTTAACAATATAGGTGTAGGGGAGATGTATGTATGCAATTCCCGGTTTCTTTTTTCTTTGATGCAACTGTTTATGTATGTTTGTTTGGCCCGTGTAGTCCTCTCGCTAATTGGGCTCGGGTGATTTTGTGGTGGCTTATTGAGAATGAATAAAGTGGTCCCGTTTGAATGTTCAAAAAAAAAGATAAAAAGGTAGTATATATCATAGGTCGTTTACTAATATGTGAACATAAAATAGATATGGTAATTAGGAGTCATACACCCTCTAATTAGGGTGTGTTGGGTGGTGGGTTGGGTACAATTAACAAGGCCTTTAAGTGAAGCTTCTCTTGAAGGGTAAGAGTTCGAGCCTTTTGGACTGAAACATATTCTTAAAAAATATACGAACTACTTTTACGTTTAACCAAGATTTTGTCACTAAGAGGGTGTTTGGGATTGAGTTTCAAAACAACTTATTGCCTTATTGGCTTTTCCAAGAAGCCAATAAATCAAAAGGCTGTTTGTGTAATCCAAAATCACTTTCTATTTTAACTTTTGGCTTTTGGCTTTTATGGGTGGAAAAACTGTTTTTGAGAAGTTATAAATCTTGGCTTTTGGAAAAAAGTTACAAATCTACCACCCATACAACCAATATTCACAATAAGTTAAGCGAAACACTTAAAAAAATCAATCTATTGACTTTTTGACGTTTCTCATCCTAAAAGCTAATCCAAACACTTTTTTAAAACTCTTTTTCAGAAAGTCATAAGCCAATAAGCACTTTAGACAAAAAACACTTTTGCATTTTCAAACTCAATCCCAAACACCCTCTAAATGTATCAATGTGGAAGGGGGACTCTGGACTTAAAATAAACTAGAGAGGATGTGGATTATTTATAAAACACATATAAAGGATGTAGGTGGCTCCCTAATTCACATTTTGTTTGAATTATGTAAATGTTTTTGAGAAAAATATCAATACAAATAAATCTTGAACATATGTAGGAATTTGAATTGTTTAAATATTTTTTTCTTTATGTGTATAAGAGTCTTAAAAGCATCAGTCTTGGGAAATTTTACGGTTTTTAATATAATGTGAATAATGGAATAGAATTAAAAGTTTAATTATGTTATACATGTGTCAGACTTCTAAACAGTTCTAAACAGTTAAGTGTTGATGTAATTATTCTTGTTGAGACTAGTCCATATCCATCTTGGTTTAGTAATCACAATCTTGTTTACTAAAAACAAAACTAAGATAGATTAACAACAAGTTTTGTATAGTTCTATTATATGATAGTGAATGAAGCCATGAAGTATTAGGATACGAAACGTGATTTTATTTATTTGAGTTCAACATTAAACGATAACAAGATATTGGTAGAATGATAAAAACTAGCATGTTGCGCAACAAATGCAAAGGGTTCCACGACAAATGCTTTCCAGAATTCTTGACCCGATAGGTACGATATGCCCGCATGACACGCCACAAAAGTTGAATTGGCAAGGTTGAGGTGCAAAATCAGTAGTATAAGAACATACGTTATCACCTGCTTAGCAACAAAGATACTAAAAATTAGGAAGATACTAAAACTTAGCAGTAAATTAAATTAATATTTATATTTGTGGATTTTGGTAGTTTAAGTTTATTAGACATGAAACTATACAAAATGGCTAAGAAATGTTCTTGATGAAAAATAGGATTTAAGGAACTAATACCATATTTTTTGCATTCTTCTGCAGACGACGATGTATTTCCTGTCACAACATTTGAAAATTGCAAATAAAAAAACAGAAAACACAAGATTCTTTTCTCCATTAGAAACTCAAACTTATAAAAGTTCACAAGTATTATGAACTATATTTTAGTTTGGCAAGATATTTATAGCATGTATCCCAATGGTTGGCATAATATTGTATCGTATTACATCTTATTACATCAAACAATTAAATAAGAAATAAAGTTTATATTTTCCATAAAAATTTCAATAAATTACTTAATTACAAAAATAATAATTCTTAAAATTAAGGCAGAACACCAACCATACAGTATCAACATTCCGTCAGAGTAGACGGAATGGGGCGGGAAAGCTTTTCATGGGGGGGACACCGCCCCGCAGGGGCGTGAAGCAGGGGGAGGTGGGGCGGGGAGCAGACCAAGGGCGTGGGGGAGGAGGCTTGCCACGTGGAGGCTTCTGATTGGCCGATTTTTTTTCTTTTGTTTTTTTAACTTTAATACAATATAATATTATTCATTTCACCCCATTCCCCCCCCCCCCCCACTCCCCACAATTTCCCCACCCCCACCCCCCACATAGTTCCCACAAGTATCACATGGCGCTTCACCCCCTCCATCCCTTATAGTCTCATAATCTCTCACCATGTATAACTTCATCAACACCTCTATCATCCACTTATTTCACTACCCTCATACTAAACCTATCCCACAAAAATTAACAGGTTCGTATATAAAAAAATAGACACGAAAATTTTTCGTGTCGTGTACAGGTGGTCAGGTTTCATGTATCGTGTTTTAACAGATTCATGTCTTAACACATAGGGTTGAACCGTTTAATTTATAAAAAAAACATAAATATGATATCTACATATTCTAAATTATTTAAAAGTTATAACAATTTCAAAAAATTGTTACGAAAAAATAAAACTAATAGCATATTCAATTGTTCATGAATACTTTTCTTTAAAAAAAGGTTTTAATAAACGTAAAAGAAAACGATATCTTAAATTTTAAAAAAAATAATAACTAATTCCTAAAATTAATTTTAAAAAATTCATGAACTAAGTGCAATATATTAAGTAAAAAAATTAATTTTAATGCATTTAATGCTACCCATGTTTGACTGATATATTTAATGCATTTAATGTTAGTTCCTAATAAAGTTAAATGGTGTATGAATCCTGGTATGACATCATGCTGATGTCAGGTGGTGTAGTAATCCTAGGTAATTATGGATTCATACACCCCCTACTTTAGGAATCATACACCCCCTAGGTCCACTAGGTAATTATTTAATAATAATATTACAATCATTAAACCACTAATTAATTTATGGGTTCTATGATTCATACACCCCGTGACATCATATTTAAGGTGTATGACATCACATTCTTGGTATGTGGCAGCTTGCTGTTGGTTGTAGTGTGGGCCAGGGTGTATGAACCCTAAAGTAGGGGTGTATGAATCCATAACCCCTTAATTAAACCATGCACTAGGTAATTATTTAATAATCATATTACAATCATTACACCACTAGTTAATTATACCACTATTTGAGGAATTTTGTACAATTTTTAATTATTAATCATATATTATTTTTTACATGTTTCTTTATTGATTAATACTTAATATGTATTTTATTATATATTATCATATTTTTTTAAAAATATAATAAAATTGTATTTAGTATATATAATGTTTTCAAAATATAACATCACTTTTATATTTTTTAAAAGTAACATTTTTTTAATTACGGTTCAAAATAACTTTTGGTAATTATCTTTTTCTGTGGGATTTGGTCAAGGCCATTCAAAAGCGAGAAGCATGTTGAACTGTTTCCCATCTAATTACCGACCCCGACAACACAGAGATGTAAAGGCATCATTGAATGAACCACAAAAAGCCTCTGTATACTCCTTTCAGTGCTACTAGCATCTCAAATATCTCGTAGCTTTTGTAACCAGCTCTTTCTCACCTCTGGTTTTTCTCGTAGTCTTTAATAGTCGGTGACCCACCAAGTAATTCCATCGAGATTTTAAATTTTTCCCATTTATCCTTTGATTTGAATGATTGCCTACAATGGCGTTTAATATTTTTCATGAATGTGAAATCTACAAAGTAACCGGGTCGCATCTGGAAAGATACATGGGCTAATTTTGTTTTGCGACCAAATTGTGACTATGATAGAACCATAGTGACGGTCGCAAAATTTGTGACTAGGTTTTCGTAGGCAAATTAATATGTGATAATAGCATAGGAGACTTCTAACCTGTTTCAATTTATTATAATTTTATTTATTTTACATAAAAAATACTTACATAAGTTTTGGTCTTAAGATCACTATTACCTGTTATATTTATAACATGTTTGTAAGTTTCTTGATAACTTTTATTTTATTTAATAAGAATGTTTGTGTAACATTTTAAGAGTAATTTTGAAAAGAAAAATAAAAATATCAAGATTTATATTCTTAGCTAAAATAAGGACCGAATTATCAAATATCGGACACTTAACAAACATGGATACTCCACATATTTATCCTCTTATGTAGTTCATGTTTTATTGTATAGCGCAAATAAAATAAAAACCAAGTTTAAATAACAATGGGCAGCGACGAAATCAGAGGGTGGTAAGGAGGGTCCGTTGACCCTCCGGCCGACCGGATTTGTTATAGCTCAAATAAAATAAAACCAAGTTTAAATAACACATGGCGCTTCACCCCCTCCACCCCTTATAGTCTCATAATCTCTCACCATGTATAAGTTCATCAACACCTATATCATCCACCTATTTCACTACCCTCATACTAAACCTATCCCACAAAAATTAACAGGTTCGTATATAAAAAAATAGACACGAAAATTTTTCGTGTCGTGTACAGGTGGTCAGGTTTCATGTATCGTGTTTTAACAGGTTCGTGTCTTAAAACAAAGGGTTGAACCATTTAATTTATAAAAAAAAACATAAATATGATATCTACAAATTCTAAATTATTTAAAAGTTATGTATAAAACAATTTCAAAAAATTGTTACGAAAAAATAAAACTAATAGCATATTCAATTGTTCATGAATACTTTTCTTTAAAAAAAGGTTTTAATAATCATAAAAGAAAACGATATCTTAAATTTAAAAAAAAAATAATAACTAATTCCTAAAATTAATTTTAAAAAAAATTCATGAACGAAGTGCAATATATTAAGTAAAAAAAATTAATTTTAATGTATTTAATGCTACCCATGTTTGACTAATATATTTAATGCATTTAATGTTAGTTCCTAATAAAGTTAAGGGTTCTAGGATCCATACACCCCGTGACATCATATTTAGGGTGTATGACATCACATTCTGGGTATGTGGCAGCTTCCTATTGGCTGTATCGTGGGCCAGGGTGTATGAATCCTAAAGTAGTGGTTAAATGGTGTATGAATCCAGGTATGACATCATGCTGATGTAAGGTGGTGTAGTAATCCTAGGTAATTATGGATTCATACACCCCCTACTTTAGGAATCATACACCCCTAGGTCCAGTAGGTAATTATTTAAGGGGTTGTGGATTCATACACCCCTAATTTAGGATTCATACATCCTGGCCCACACCACACATCAATAGAAAGCTGCCACATACCCAGAATGTGATGTCATACACTCTAAATATGATGTCACGGGGTGTATGAATCCTAGAACCCTTATTTAATAATCATATTATGCATGTATGACGCCTTTAAGGGAAGCTACTTGCTAGGTACTTATTCTACAACTGATTGGTTTGTATGGATAGTGTCAATGTAATGAACCACAGTTCACATGTATTAGTGTTCACATAACATTTCACTCGGTCAATACCTATATTTTGCATGTTCTCTCTATATGCTTTATCTTATAGATAATATTGTTGCAAAAGATTTGTTTATTCTTTATTTTATTTTTGTTTTGGTATGATGACAAAGGTTTTTCATTTCTTTAGGTGATCAAGATGCAACATGCTATCGTATATGAGTATAGAAGCACCAAAATCATTTATTGAGCTTGAACATTACAGTTTACCATTCTCTCGAACCGAGGAGGGAAATATATACCAATTTGCATTTGGTGGTCAGATAATAAATTGTCTTTTGAAAATTGATATATTGTTGAATTAGCACATAAATTTTATAAATAACATAAGCGAAACTTGTAGCACAACGAGCAGGGTAAAAACATAAACACCCGCGGCAACGCGCGAACATTTTACTAGTTGTTTATAATAAAAAGGAACTAGGTTGCAAAGGAACTTCAGGTGAGCCAGACGTTTTGTCAAAAGAACATATTTGAAATCGAATGGAAGGTAAACAAAATCGTGGAAAATCAATGGGAGGGTAAACAAAATCGTCGATCCGACTGTTGATTTCATTCTGCAACCGGTACAACGAACTCTGTATGAGTTCCTTGTTAGCGTCGATTCGACTGTTGATTTATTTACGCAACTGGTACAACGAACTCTGTATGTGTTGCATGTTAGCGCAGATCTGACTGTCGATTTCTTTCCACAACCGGTACAACGAACTCTGTATGAGAGTCGATTTCCCTTTGTAGGTGACTAACAAAGAGATTGTCTTTTTGATGAATGTATTATTCACAAATAGTTTTCATCTTTCCCTTTGGTGGTTATTATTTTGTTTTTTAAATTTTTTTTACAATAATTATATTAAAAAAATTAAAAAAATAAAAAACTAACTCAAAACACCAAAAAACAACAAAAAATAAAACTTTGATTCGAAGTGCCTCGCTTAGGCCAAAGCGAGGCGCTTCGGGTCACAAATCAACTTTGTCTGACATCGTACCGAGGTAGTTAAAAAAGTAACCAAAGCGCCTCACTTTGGCCAAAGCGAGACGCTTTCAGGGGTGAAAATAGAAGTGGGGGGTTTTTAATATAACCACCCAAAAAAATAGCCTACTACGATTTACAAATGGTGCATACACGTATCATCTATTTAAAATCGACTGTTGACTATCAAGTAAGGTCAAACATGCCAACATTTTTGCTCATTTGAAAATTTAGGAAACTCTTTTTCCATACATTACAAACTCCAATATCCTAATGCAAGTTTTAAACCAAACCAAGAATGTAGATGTCATGAATTTAAATATGATGCAATATCAGCCTACCCGCCGCCACCTATAAACCCAATCTGCAACACCTCAGCCATACCCGCCGCCGCCTTCCTCCTCAACCCTCCGTCACCGGATATCATCATCACCGTCATTCTTCCTGTTTAGGGTGTAGGTCGTGCGCTGACCAGATTCTTCCGATTCAAGTCTTCGTCTATCGATTGAGCTGTTTCTCAATCCCTGCCATTGAGTGTATCGATTTCTAGTTAGGGTTTGTTCTAAAATATTGAAGAGGGTTTCTGGGTTTTTGCATGGCGGCTCGAGATAGGTTCAAGGTTAACAAGTGGTACGATGTTCCGGCTAAGAAGGGTAGAAACAACAATACGTATCAGCAATCGTCTGTTTCCAAGGATGAGGTGAAATTCTTCGTATCCAATCTTCCTGAGAGGGTTTCCTCGGCTGATTTGAAGGAAGTCCTGTTTAGGTATGGAGATGTTCAAGGTATATACATAGCAAGAAAGTATGACAGGTTGGGGAAGAGATTCGGGTTCGCGACGTTCAAAGTGGTTCGGAATAGGAAAGATCTGGAAGAGAGTCTCAAGGATGTTTGGATAGGAAGTCATAAGTTATTCATTGTTCCTACTAGGTTCGTGGAGGGGAAGACCAACGATGATGTGAAGGGGAAGAATATTGATCGTACGGTTCATGGCGAGAAGGTTTGGAAACCAGTTTATGAACATGCAGGTAACGTGAATCAGGAGACAAAAATACTTGTGAAGTGGGTGATCAGAGGTCGTTCAGAGATACGTTGCTTAATAAGAAGGTGGAACGAACGATTCCAGAACTGGCGATTCAGTCCGATGGTAACCAGTTCGCTGCTTTCTATGATAATGGTCTTGTTGTTAAGGTTAGTAATCTTGATGTGTTGATGTCGCTGAGGAGTAAGTTGAAGGGAGTTGTTACGGGTCGGTGTAACATCAAGTATATGGGTGGGTTATTTGTACTTCTTATTTTTGATGATGGTGGTGACAAAGAGAGTTTTTTGGGTAGTAGAGAGTTGTGGAAAGATTGGTTTGTGATGGTGGAACCGTGGGCTGGGCAGTCAATTGTGGTTGATAGGATTGCATGGGTTAAGGTTTTCGGGGTACCTATTCATGTTGCTGAGGTGAGTGTATTTGATAACATAGCTGGGTTGTTTGGGGAGGTGGTTCAGTCGGCTTCTTTTCCGGAGGAAGAAGATATCTCGTATGCAATAGTGGGTATTATACCTAAGGTGTCGGAGCGTATTAGCGGTATTTGTAGAGTGGTGTGGAAGGATAGCGTCTTTATCATTCAGGTGGAAGAAGATATGGGGGAGTGGTCTCCGGATTGCATCGCTGAAGTAGAAGAGGTAGAAGAAGCGAGTATGCCTACTCAGGTGGAGGATGTTATTCAAGTTGATCATGTTGTGGATGGAGGAAGTGAAAGGGTGGTGGTTGACAATCAGGGGGTTATTGGGCAGTCATCGCCCAAGGAGATGGATACAAGTTCATTGCCACACCTTAATGGAGTGTTTGATGACTCCGTTTCTGATCCGGTTAGCGCTAGAAGTTGCAAAGGAAAGGGAGGACGGTATTCGAAGAAGAAAGGGCCTTTACGTAGGTCTGTTTCTCCGTTGGACAAGGACAGACCAAAGAAGCGGATACGGGAAGATAATGACATGTTCGATATTGACAGGTTAATTTTTTTTAATCCGGTTCAAGTGAATGCAGGTAATGGCGATTGTGTTATAGAACAGCAGGAGTTAGATTTTGTTACTCCGGATTTAAATAACAGTGTGGCAACTACAAGTTTAGATGTTGGATTGAACAAAGGGGTTGGGAATGTCTATGTGGATCGTGAAGAGGTTGTGAGAAGGGAGGTAGAAGACACCATGCTGTTTGCCAGAGATGTTGGAGTGGCGAACATGGGTAAATTCCAGGATTCTCTCGTGAAGACGGTTAGTGAAGAGAGCTTTCAAGGCGTGGACCAATGAATATAATGTCTATTAATATAAGGGGAATGGGTAGGGTGGATAAGGCAGATTGGATCTCAGGTGTTAGAGTTGCTAATGAGGTTGGCTTTGTATTGTTTCAAGAATCCCAACTGGTGTCTATGGAAGGAGTGGATTTGGGTAGGTTTTGGGGGAGAGGTGAGTTTGAAGTGGATTGGGTGGACGCTACAGGTAGGTCCGGGGGCCTTGTTTCGATGTGGGATAAAAAATTGTTTCAGAAGGTCTCGACTCAAAAACATAGGTATTTTCTTGTTGTGCATGGAGTTATTAAGGGTAGTGGAGTTCCGGTTAGTGTGGTAAATGTTTACGCTCCTCAAAAGATAGACGAGAAGAGGGTTTTATGGGCGGAGTTGGATAGGATTATACATAGTAACACGGGGTATTGGATTGTGGGTGGTGACTTCAATTGTGTCCGGGATAGGAATGAGAGGAAATGTTCTAAGTTTAATGCGGCTTCTACTAATGAGTTTAATGACTTTTTGGATGGGGCGGATCTTCATGAATATGGTTTAAAAGGGCGGAGGTTCACTTTTGTTACGGGTAATAAATGTAGTCGGATAGATCGGATATTTGTTTTGTTGGATTTTCTAAGTGATTGGCCTAGTGCGGAGTACCGAGCCTTAGCTAGGGGAAAGTCCGACCATAGTCCGTTGGTGCTTAAAGTCGCTTATCGAAATTTTGGCCCCAAACCGTTTAGGTTTTATAACTCTTGGCTAGATCGTGAAGGTTTTGTCGAGGTGGTTAAGGGGCGGCCGAGAGCTTCAAAGAAAATAGTCCTCCTGATGTATTTTTCCTTCATAAGCTAAGGGCAATCCGTAATGCTATTTTGGAGTGGAAAAATGAGTTGGTGACTAACGAGCAGGAAGAGTACGGAGCTATTCAAAAGGAGTTGGATGATTTGGATAAGAAGGTTGAAGACTGTGACCTTAGTGAAGAAGAGATGTGGGTTCTTTGTGAAGGCAATAAAAGAATTAAGGAGATTGATGATTATAAATACAAAGACTTACTTCAAAAGGCTCGGGTGAAATGGGCTAGGGATGGTGATGAGAATTCGGGATTTTTTCATGGTGTGATCAATAAAAGGAGGGTGGCGAATTGTATCCCGGGGGTGCTTGCTAACAGGGTTTGGTTATCCAAACCTTCTTTAGTTAAACGTGAAATTTTTTCTTTTTTCAGGAATAAGTTCGTTGAAGAAATGGTGGAGAGACCGCACTTAAATTGTTACGATTTGAAGACATTGAACGAACTTGAAGTGGAGTCCTTAATTGCGCCGTTTACAATTAAAGAAGTCAAGGAGGCGGTGTTCGAGTGTGGTGCTGACAAAGCTCCAGGGCCGGATGGTTTCAATTTTCGGTTCATTAAAAGGTTTTGGTATTTACTGGAAGAAGACTTCTTGAAGATTTTCCAACACTTTCACGATACAGGTAATATTAGTCGGGGAGTTGGGTCTTCGTTTATTACTCTGGTTCCTAAGACTGCGGATCCGGTGGGGTTGGGGGAGTATCGCCCTATTAACCTTATAGGGGTGGTTAGTAAGGCGATTTCCAAGGTGTTAGCTAATAGATTGAAGACGGTGATGGATTCAGTTACACATGAAACACAGTCTGCATTTTTGTCAGGGAGATACATTTTAGATGGCCCGATGATTATTAGTGAGTATGGCTTGGGCTAAAAAGAGGGGGAAAGAATTATTTATGTTTAAAATAGACTTCGAAAAGGCGTATGACAATGTTAATTGGGAATTTTTGTTGTCTATTATGAGGCAAATGGGCTTCCCGGGTAGATGGTGTGAGTGGATATATGGGGTTCTAGCGTCTGCCGCCTCTTCGGTGTTGGTTAACGGTTCTCCTACCTTTGAGTTTGCCTGTAGCAAAGGTATTAGACAAGGTGATCCTATGTCCCCTTTTCTATTTATTCTTGTTATGGAAGCGTTCTCTAGTATTATCAGGAGGGCTTGTTCTATTGGTTCGTTTGATGGGGTGAGGCTTCCGAATGATGGTCCTATTCTGTCTCACTTGTTATACGCGGATGATGCTATGGTTATGGGGGAGTGGTCTCAATTTAATTTTAATTCTCTTAGACGAATGTTGCGGGTTTTTAACTTATGTTCAGGGTTGAGGATTAATATTAATAAGTCTATGCTATATGGTATTGGGAAAGAAATCGCTGAAGTTCAAGACAAAGCGGCGCAGCTTGGGTGTAGGTATGGTGAGACTCCTTTCAAGTACTTGGGTATAATTGTTGGCGGGTATATGACTAGAATTAATAGTTGGGAGCCGATAGTTCAAGTGTTCAAGAAAAGGTTATCTATGTGGAAGGCCCGGATTCTCTTTATGGGAGGGAGGTTAGTCTTGGTAAAATCAGTTCTGGAGAGCCTCCCTACTTATTTTTTCTCTTTATATAAAGCTCCGGTGGCCATCATTAATAAGCTTGAAGGGCTTATCAAACGGTTCCTTTGGGGGGGGGACTGATGAGATTGGAAAGATGCATTGGGTGGCATGGGATAGAGTGGCTAAGCCTAGACAAGCGGGAGGTCTGGGATTGAGTAAATTAAGCGATTGTAACCTCTCTATGTTATTTAAATGGGTGTGGAGATACAAGACCGAAGAATGTGCGTTGTGGAAAAAAGTTATTGATGCGCTTCATGTTTCCAATCGTCGATGGGATATGGTTCCTTGGAACAAACAATCGACTGGGCCGTGGAGCAAGCTGGTGAAGGCCGCGTATGTTGCTAAGGTGCAAGGGGTGAGTTTTATGAACATGATCCGTGGTACGATTGGGAACGGGTTGGATATTCGCTTCTGGGTGGATACGTGGATTAATGATAAACCAATGAAAGACATTTTTCTGAATTTATTTCGTATTGAGAAGAATAAGTGGTGTAAAGTGGCGGATAGAGTTGCTACCGATGATGGGGGTGGTGGTATCCAATGGGAGTGGAAGAGGTATCCTTATACGGATAGTGAAGTTGCGGAACTGATTGAATGCCATAGAATGGTTTCGGCCATTTGCTTGGATCACCGGAAGGATGCTTGGAGATGGAATACGGGTACGAGCGGTGGTTATACGGTTAAAGAGGCTTGTAGGTGGTTTCAAGGTGAGAACGGGAATGAGGTTGGTCACATCTTCAAATGGTGCAAATGGCTCCCTAGTAAGTGCAATTTATTTATGTGGCGGGCTAGCCTAGATAGGCTTCCTACGGCTATGTCTTTGGCTCGTAGGAATGTCTACTTTGGGGATGGTCTATGTTGTTTTTGTAGCGAGATGGAAGAAAGTACGGAGCATATCTTTACGGCTTGCATGGTGGCGAATGGGTTGTGGAATGGGGTGGCGAATTGGCTTAAAATTCCGCCAGTCTATGTCTTCTCTGTGAAAGATATTCTTGAGATTGCGGACTATGTGAACACTTCCATGTTGAGGAAAGAGTTGATTTACGGTATTGCCGTGCTTGTCTGTTGGAAGATTTGGGCTATCCGGAACGAGGTGATATTTAGACAAGGCAATGTTAATGTGTCGAAGATGCTTGCGGATGTAAAGGCGCTTAGTTTTCTTTGGTTCAATAGTCGGTCTAAGAAGGATAGGATAGAGTGGCATAAATGGTGTATATTTGATGTAACTTGATGTAGCGGTTTTGGCTATCTCTATCTTGGAGATAGTCGGTTTTTTGGTGTTAATGATATTCGCCTTTCAAAAAAAAAAAGTATTAAAGCCAATATGTGAAACTATACCATATATTTACGATCCCAAAATATTATTTGAATAAAAACAATTATTTCTCTCGGTACAAAATTAACATTTGTAATTGAGTGGGTAGTGAACCAACTCATAACAACTAACTATACACAGTTCAATGGCAGTCAACAAAATCACAAAAAAAATAATCAACTTTTTAAAGGTGATTGGTTGCACCAAATCACTATAGAAAAATCTAAAAAGAAAAAGGAAAATTTACTTTTTAAAGTTCACAGATATTTCATGTGTAGCTTCCATCCGTAGAAGTTATCTGTTGCGCGGTTTAAAAAAAGATTTGACGCGTGCGTCTCGAGGCGAAACGCTAAGAAAATGATTCTGAGGTGCGCCTCATGGGGTTCAGTTTGCACATACGCTTCTAAGGGCTGATGCGTTGAGAAAATGTGTGCCTTAGGTTGTTTAGGGTGTTTTTGACGTGTTTTTTTAGACTTTTTGGGTCAATTATTTTATTTTTGATGTTTTAGACTTTTCTAGGTCAATTATTTTATTTTTTATAAGATATATAATTGTTATGTTTATTTTTTGATTCCGCCCCAGATTTACGCCTCGGTTCGCCTCATGACTTGAGGCGAAGAGAAAACACCTCAAGGCTCGTTTATTTTCTTTTAAACTTTGATCTGTTGCAATAAATGTATTTTCATTTATATATTAAATCTTTGATGCAATAAAGATTGTGCATCTCTATTAGTGTTGATTTTTCTTTCAAAAACAAATTACAATTATAAAATTGTGTTCGGGCCGGATTATTTATTTAAAAAAGATTGTGCATTGACCTCGAATCAAAATTCTTTTGTAAGGTGGGCATTGGCGATACTGTGAGATTTTGGGAGGACAAATGGAACCCAGGCGGCTGTTTGAAAGGGGTAGAGGTGAGCGAATGTTACAAGACGATCAACAATTGTACTTGGTGGGAAATTCCATGGTCAAGGCTGCCAGCTTCTAATGAGGAGTTAAATGAGGAGCAAAGGTTATGGACTACGATTAATGAACAACGGGTCGGCAAATCAGAAGACTTGTGGATGTGGGTGTCACAGAACACGGTAAAGGAGTTCAGGGTTAAAACGGTCAGATCAGATTTTTCGCTGCTGCAAGGGTAGTCTCAAACGCAGCAGAGCTTCTTGTGGAACAGGATTGCGACCCCAAAAGTCAATTGCTTTGTATGGCGGGCTGCGAAAAACAAGATCGCAACGACAGAATCATTGGCTGCTAGAGGTATTACTTTTGGAGATGGTTTTGTGTAGAAGATGTGGCTTGGACCCGGAAAACTCGGATCATATACTCGTCAATTGTATTTGGGCGAGGTCTTTAAGGTGGAACATACGACAGTGGCTAAAGGTTACAAAAGTCGACCCATTCACCTTGATTCGACAAATAATTCAGACCTGCAGAAATATTGACAAGCCACCAAAAGTGAAAAAGGTTATGCACGCGATTATCCTGCTTGGTATGTGGAAGCTTTGGTTGGGTAGAAACGAGAAAGTATTCAACAATGTTAATGTGGCGACACCAAAACTACTCGAAGAAACATGCCGGCCTTGGATAAGACAAAGTGGTGGGAATTTTCGGTGTTTAATAATGGTTAACAATATAGGTGTAGGGGAGATGTATGTATGCAATTCCCGGTTTCTTTTTTCTTTGATGCAACTGTTTATGTATGTTTGTTTGGCCCGTGTAGTCCTCTCGCTAATTGGGCTCGGGTGATTTTGTGGTGGCTTATTGAGAATGAATAAAGTGGTCCCGTTTGAATGTTCAAAAAAAAAGATAAAAAGGTAGTATATATCATAGGTCGTTTACTAATATGTGAACATAAAATAGATATGGTAATTAGGAGTCATACACCCTCTAATTAGGGTGTGTTGGGTGGTGGGTTGGGTACAATTAACAAGGCCTTTAAGTGAAGCTTCTCTTGAAGGGTAAGAGTTCGAGCCTTTTGGACTGAAACATATTCTTAAAAAATATACGAACTACTTTTACGTTTAACCAAGATTTTGTCACTAAGAGGGTGTTTGGGATTGAGTTTCAAAACAACTTATTGCCTTATTGGCTTTTCCAAGAAGCCAATAAATCAAAAGGCTGTTTGTGTAATCCAAAATCACTTTCTATTTTAACTTTTGGCTTTTGGCTTTTATGGGTGGAAAAACTGTTTTTGAGAAGTTATAAATCTTGGCTTTTGGAAAAAAGTTACAAATCTACCACCCATACAACCAATATTCACAATAAGTTAAGCGAAACACTTAAAAAAATCAATCTATTGACTTTTTGACGTTTCTCATCCTAAAAGCTAATCCAAACACTTTTTTAAAACTCTTTTTCAGAAAGTCATAAGCCAATAAGCACTTTAGACAAAAAACACTTTTGCATTTTCAAACTCAATCCCAAACACCCTCTAAATGTATCAATGTGGAAGGGGGACTCTGGACTTAAAATAAACTAGAGAGGATGTGGATTATTTATAAAACACATATAAAGGATGTAGGTGGCTCCCTAATTCACATTTTGTTTGAATTATGTAAATGTTTTTGAGAAAAATATCAATACAAATAAATCTTGAACATATGTAGGAATTTGAATTGTTTAAATATTTTTTTCTTTATGTGTATAAGAGTCTTAAAAGCATCAGTCTTGGGAAATTTTACGGTTTTTAATATAATGTGAATAATGGAATAGAATTAAAAGTTTAATTATGTTATACATGTGTCAGACTTCTAAACAGTTCTAAACAGTTAAGTGTTGATGTAATTATTCTTGTTGAGACTAGTCCATATCCATCTTGGTTTAGTAATCACAATCTTGTTTACTAAAAACAAAACTAAGATAGATTAACAACAAGTTTTGTATAGTTCTATTATATGATAGTGAATGAAGCCATGAAGTATTAGGATACGAAACGTGATTTTATTTATTTGAGTTCAACATTAAACGATAACAAGATATTGGTAGAATGATAAAAACTAGCATGTTGCGCAACAAATGCAAAGGGTTCCACGACAAATGCTTTCCAGAATTCTTGACCCGATAGGTACGATATGCCCGCATGACACGCCACAAAAGTTGAATTGGCAAGGTTGAGGTGCAAAATCAGTAGTATAAGAACATACGTTATCACCTGCTTAGCAACAAAGATACTAAAAATTAGGAAGATACTAAAACTTAGCAGTAAATTAAATTAATATTTATATTTGTGGATTTTGGTAGTTTAAGTTTATTAGACATGAAACTATACAAAATGGCTAAGAAATGTTCTTGATGAAAAATAGGATTTAAGGAACTAATACCATATTTTTTGCATTCTTCTGCAGACGACGATGTATTTCCTGTCACAACATTTGAAAATTGCAAATAAAAAAACAGAAAACACAAGATTCTTTTCTCCATTAGAAACTCAAACTTATAAAAGTTCACAAGTATTATGAACTATATTTTAGTTTGGCAAGATATTTATAGCATGTATCCCAATGGTTGGCATAATATTGTATCGTATTACATCTTATTACATCAAACAATTAAATAAGAAATAAAGTTTATATTTTCCATAAAAATTTCAATAAATTACTTAATTACAAAAATAATAATTCTTAAAATTAAGGCAGAACACCAACCATACAGTATCAACATTCCGTCAGAGTAGACGGAATGGGGCGGGAAAGCTTTTCATGGGGGGGACACCGCCCCGCAGGGGCGTGAAGCAGGGGGAGGTGGGGCGGGGAGCAGACCAAGGGCGTGGGGGAGGAGGCTTGCCACATGGAGGCTTCTGATTGGCCGATTTTTTTTCTTTTGTTTTTTTAACTTTAATACAATATAATATTATTCATTTCACCCCATTCCCCCCCCCCCCCTCCACTCCCCACAATTTCCCCACCCCCCACATAGTTCCCACAAGTATCACATGGCGCTTCACCCCCTCCATCCCTTATAGTCTCATAATCTCTCACCATGTATAACTTCATCAACACCTCTATCATCCACTTATTTCACTACCCTCATACTAAACCTATCCCACAAAAATTAACAGGTTCGTATATAAAAAAATAGACACGAAAAGTTTTTCGTGTCGTGTACAGGTGGTCAGGTTTCATGTATCGTGTTTTAACAGATTCATGTCTTAACACATAGGGTTGAACCGTTTAATTTATAAAAAAACATAAATATGATATCTACATATTCTAAATTATTTAAAAGTTATAACAATTTCAAAAAATTGTTACGAAAAAATAAAACTAATAGCATATTCAATTGTTCATGAATACTTTTCTTTAAAAAAAGGTTTTAATAAACGTAAAAGAAAACGATATCTTAAATTTTAAAAAAAATAATAACTAATTCCTAAAATTAATTTTTAAAAAATTCATGAACTAAGTGCAATATATTAAGTAAAAAAATTAATTTTAATGCATTTAATGCTACCCATGTTTGACTGATATATTTAATGCATTTAATGTTAGTTCCTAATAAAGTTAAATGGTGTATGAATCCTGGTATGACATCATGCTGATGTCAGGTGGTGTAGTAATCCTAGGTAATTATGGATTCATACACCCCCTACTTTAGGAATCATACACCCCCTAGGTCCACTAGGTAATTATTTAATAATAATATTACAATTATTAAACCACTAATTAATTTATGGGTTCTATGATTCATACACCCCGTGACATCATATTTAAGGTGTATGACATCACATTCTTGGTATGTGGCAGCTTGCTGTTGGTTGTAGTGTGGGCCAGGGTGTATGAACCCTAAAGTAGGGGTGTATGAATCCATAACCCCTTAATTAAACCATGCACTAGGTAATTATTTAATAATCATATTACAATCATTACACCACTAGTTAATTATACCACTATTTGAGGAATTTTGTACAATTTTTAATTATTAATCATATATTATTTTTTACATGTTTCTTTATTGATTAATACTTAATATGTATTTTATTATATATTATCATATTTTTTAAAAAATATAATAAAATTGTATTTAGTATATATAATGTTTTCAAAATATAACATCACTTTTATATTTTTTAAAAGTAACATTTTTTTAATTACGGTTCAAAATAACTTTTGGTAATTATCTTTTTCTGTGGGATTTGGTCAAGGCCATTCAAAAGCGAGAAGCATGTTGAACTGTTTCCCATCTAATTACCGACCCCGACAACACAGAGATGTAAAGGCATCATTGAATGAACCACAAAAAGCCTCTGTATACTCCTTTCAGTGCTACTAGCATCTCAAATATCTCGTAGCTTTTGTAACCAGCTCTTTCTCACCTCTGGTTTTTCTCGTAGTCTTTAATAGTCGGTGACCCACCAAGTAATTCCATCGAGATTTTAAATTTTTCCCATTTATCCTTTGATTTGAATGATTGCCTACAATGGCGTTTAATATTTTTCATGAATGTGAAATCTACAAAGTAACCGGGTCGCATCTGGAAAGATACATGGGCTAATTTTGTTTTGCGACCAAATTGTGACTATGATAGAACCATAGTGACGGTCGCAAAATTTGTGACTAGGTTTTCGTAGGCAAATTAATATGTGATAATAGCATAGGAGACTTCTAACCTGTTTCAATTTATTATAATTTTATTTATTTTACATAAAAAATACTTACATAAGTTTTGGTCTTAAGATCACTATTACCTGTTATATTTATAACATGTTTGTAAGTTTCTTGATAACTTTTATTTTATTTAATAAGAATGTTTGTGTAACATTTTAAGAGTAATTTTGAAAAGAAAAATAAAAATATCAAGATTTATATTCTTAGCTAAAATAAGGACCGAATTATCAAATATCGGACACTTAACAAACATGGATACTCCACATATTTATCCTCTTATGTAGTTCATGTTTTATTGTATAGCGCAAATAAAATAAAAACCAAGTTTAAATAACAATGGGCAGCGACGAAATCAGAGGGGGGTAAGGAGGGTCCGTTGACCCTCCGGCCGACCGGATTTGTTGTTTACAGGGTAACTAAGTTCGACATCAAAATGGTAGTTTGACTCCTTAAAATACATCTAACGGAGTAGTGGAACTGAAGAAAAATGCAATGAAAGAATACTAGAAAATTTTTTCCAGCAAATGAAATCGAATGGTTGATGGAAATGATGCTTGAGGGCCTACGGCTCTATTGGTGAAGAAGTATATATATTGACAATGGGTGGTAAAAAAAATAATAATAATAGAAGAAATATGATAATAGAAAACAATCACATAATTTCATAAGTTAGAAGAAATATGATAATATAAAACAATCACATAATTTCACAAAATATAAATCACGTTAAATTTTTTGTTTTTGTTTTTATCATACAACACTTTCAAAATCACAAAATGCTAATAAACCGAAGAAAATGCAATGAAATAATACTGACAATGAGTGGTAAAACTAATAATATATTTAAAAAGCTTTACCTAAACCCTTTAACCCTAAATCCTTTCTCACTCCAAAAAGGGATTAGTATAATGTTCGCTTTGACGCGTGCGTCTCGAGGCGAAACGCTAAGAAAATGATTCTGAGGTGCGCCTCATGGGGTTCAGTTTGCACATACGCTTCTAAGGGCTGATGCGTTGAGAAAATGTGTGCCTTAGGTTGTTTAGGGTGTTTTTGACGTGTTTTTTTAGACTTTTTGGGTCAATTATTTTATTTTTGATGTTTTAGACTTTTCTAGGTCAATTATTTTATTTTTTATAAGATATATAATTGTGATGTTTATTTTTTGATTCCGCCCCAGATTTACGCCTCGGTTCGCCTCATGACTTGAGGCGAAGAGAAAACACCTCAAGGCTCGTTTATTTTCTTTTAAACTTTGATCTGTTGCAATAAATGTATTTTCATTTATATATTAAATCTTTGATGCAATAAAGATTGTGCATCTCTATTAGTGTTGATTTTTCTTTCAAAAACAAATTACAATTATAAAATTGTGTTCGGGCCGGATTATTTATTTAAAAAAGATTGTGCATTGACCTCGAATCAAAATTCTTTTGTAAGGTGGGCATTGGCGATACTGTGAGATTTTGGGAGGACAAATGGAACCCAGGCGGCTGTTTGAAAGGGGTAGAGGTGAGCGAATGTTACAAGACGATCAACAATTGTACTTGGTGGGAAATTCCATGGTCAAGGCTGCCAGCTTCTAATGAGGAGTTAAATGAGGAGCAAAGGTTATGGACTACGATTAATGAACAACGGGTCGGCAAATCAGAAGACTTGTGGATGTGGGTGTCACAGAACACGGTAAAGGAGTTCAGGGTTAAAACGGTCAGATCAGATTTTTCGCTGCTGCAAGGGTAGTCTCAAACGCAGCAGAGCTTCTTGTGGAACAGGATTGCGACCCCAAAAGTCAATTGCTTTGTATGGCGGGCTGCGAAAAACAAGATCGCAACGACAGAATCATTGGCTGCTAGAGGTATTACTTTTGGAGATGGTTTTGTGTAGAAGATGTGGCTTGGACCCGGAAAACTCGGATCATATACTCGTCAATTGTATTTGGGCGAGGTCTTTAAGGTGGAACATACGACAGTGGCTAAAGGTTACAAAAGTCGACCCATTCACCTTGATTCGACAAATAATTCAGACCTGCAGAAATATTGACAAGCCACCAAAAGTGAAAAAGGTTATGCACGCGATTATCCTGCTTGGTATGTGGAAGCTTTGGTTGGGTAGAAACGAGAAAGTATTCAACAATGTTAATGTGGCGACACCAAAACTACTCGAAGAAACATGCCGGCCTTGGATAAGACAAAGTGGTGGGAATTTTCGGTGTTTAATAATGGTTAACAATATAGGTGTAGGGGAGATGTATGTATGCAATTCCCGGTTTCTTTTTTCTTTGATGCAACTGTTTATGTATGTTTGTTTGGCCCGTGTAGTCCTCTCGCTAATTGGGCTCGGGTGATTTTGTGGTGGCTTATTGAGAATGAATAAAGTGGTCCCGTTTGAATGTTCAAAAAAAAAAGATAAAAAGGTAGTATATATCATAGGTCGTTTACTAATATGTGAACATAAAATAGATATGGTAATTAGGAGTCATACACCCTCTAATTAGGGTGTGTTGGGTGGTGGGTTGGGTACAATTAACAAGGCCTTTAAGTGAAGCTTCTCTTGAAGGGTAAGAGTTCGAGCCTTTTGGACTGAAACATATTCTTAAAAAATATACGAACTACTTTTACGTTTAACCAAGATTTTGTCACTAAGAGGGTGTTTGGGATTGAGTTTCAAAACAACTTATTGCCTTATTGGCTTTTCCAAGAAGCCAATAAATCAAAAGGCTGTTTGTGTAATCCAAAATCACTTTCTATTTTAACTTTTGGCTTTTGGCTTTTATGGGTGGAAAAACTGTTTTTGAGAAGTTATAAATCTTGGCTTTTGGAAAAAAGTTACAAATCTACCACCCATACAACCAATATTCACAATAAGTTAAGCGAAACACTTAAAAAAATCAATCTATTGACTTTTTGACGTTTCTCATCCTAAAAGCTAATCCAAACACTTTTTTAAAACTCTTTTTCAGAAAGTCATAAGCCAATAAGCACTTTAGACAAAAAACACTTTTGCATTTTCAAACTCAATCCCAAACACCCTCTAAATGTATCAATGTGGAAGGGGGACTCTGGACTTAAAATAAACTAGAGAGGATGTGGATTATTTATAAAACACATATAAAGGATGTAGGTGGCTCCCTAATTCACATTTTGTTTGAATTATGTAAATGTTTTTGAGAAAAATATCAATACAAATAAATCTTGAACATATGTAGGAATTTGAATTGTTTAAATATTTTTTTCTTTATGTGTATAAGAGTCTTAAAAGCATCAGTCTTGGGAAATTTTACGGTTTTTAATATAATGTGAATAATGGAATAGAATTAAAAGTTTAATTATGTTATACATGTCTCAGACTTCTAAACAGTTCTAAACAGTTAAGTGTTGATGTAATTATTCTTGTTGAGACTAGTCCATATCCATCTTGGTTTAGTAATCACAATCTTGTTTACTAAAAACAAAACTAAGATAGATTAACAACAAGTTTTGTATAGTTCTATTATATGATAGTGAATGAAGCCATGAAGTATTAGGATACGAAACGTGATTTTATTTATTTGAGTTCAACATTAAACGATAACAAGATATTGGTAGAATGATAAAAACTAGCATGTTGCGCAACAAATGCAAAGGGTTCCACGACAAATGCTTTCCAGAATTCTTGACCCGATAGGTACGATATGCCCGCATGACACGCCACAAAAGTTGAATTGGCAAGGTTGAGGTGCAAAATCAGTAGTATAAGAACATACGTTATCACCTGCTTAGCAACAAAGATACTAAAAATTAGGAAGATACTAAAACTTAGCAGTAAATTAAATTAATATTTATATTTGTGGATTTTGGTAGTTTAAGTTTATTAGACATGAAACTATACAAAATGGCTAAGAAATGTTCTTGATGAAAAATAGGATTTAAGGAACTAATACCATATTTTTTGCATTCTTCTGCAGACGACGATGTATTTCCTGTCACAACATTTGAAAATTGCAAATAAAAAAACAGAAAACACAAGATTCTTTTCTCCATTAGAAACTCAAACTTATAAAAGTTCACAAGTATTATGAACTATATTTTAGTTTGGCAAGATATTTATAGCATGTATCCCAATGGTTGGCATAATATTGTATCGTATTACATCTTATTACATCAAACAATTAAATAAGAAATAAAGTTTATATTTTCCATAAAAATTTCAATAAATTACTTAATTACAAAAATAATAATTCTTAAAATTAAGGCAGAACACCAACCATACAGTATCAACATTCCGTCAGAGTAGACGGAATGGGGCGGGAAAGCTTTTCATGGGGGGGACACCGCCCCGCAGGGGCGTGAAGCAGGGGGAGGTGGGGCGGGGAGCAGACCAAGGGCGTGGGGGAGGAGGCTTGCCACGTGGAGGCTTCTGATTGGCCGATTTTTTTTTCTTTTGTTTTTTAACTTTAATACAATATAATATTATTCATTTCACCCCATTCCCCCCCCCCTCCACTCCCCACAATTTCCCCACCCCCCACATAGTTCCCACAAGTATCACATGGCGCTTCACCCCCTCCATCCCTTATAGTCTCATAATCTCTCACCATGTATAACTTCATCAACACCTCTATCATCCACTTATTTCACTACCCTCATACTAAACCTATCCCACAAAAATTAACAGGTTCGTATATAAAAAAATAGACACGAAAATTTTTCGTGTCGTGTACAGGTGGTCAGGTTTCATGTATCGTGTTTTAACAGATTCATGTCTTAACACATAGGGTTGAACCGTTTAATTTATAAAAAAAACATAAATATGATATCTACATATTCTAAATTATTTAAAAGTTATAACAATTTCAAAAAATTGTTACGAAAAAATAAAACTAATAGCATATTCAATTGTTCATGAATACTTTTCTTTAAAAAAAGGTTTTAATAAACGTAAAAGAAAACGATATCTTAAATTTTAAAAAAAATAATAACTAATTCCTAAAATTAATTTTTAAAAAATTCATGAACTAAGTGCAATATATTAAGTAAAAAAATTAATTTTAATGCATTTAATGCTACCCATGTTTGACTGATATATTTAATGCATTTAATGTTAGTTCCTAATAAAGTTAAATGGTGTATGAATCCTGGTATGACATCATGCTGATGTCAGGTGGTGTAGTAATCCTAGGTAATTATGGATTCATACACCCCCTACTTTAGGAATCATACACCCCCTAGGTCCACTAGGTAATTATTTAATAATAATATTACAATCATTAAACCACTAATTAATTTATGGGTTCTATGATTCATACACCCCGTGACATCATATTTAAGGTGTATGACATCACATTCTTGGTATGTGGCAGCTTGCTGTTGGTTGTAGTGTGGGCCAGGGTGTATGAACCCTAAAGTAGGGGTGTATGAATCCATAACCCCTTAATTAAACCATGCACTAGGTAATTATTTAATAATCATATTACAATCATTACACCACTAGTTAATTATACCACTATTTGAGGAATTTTGTACAATTTTTAATTATTAATCATATATTATTTTTTACATGTTTCTTTATTGATTAATACTTAATATGTATTTTATTATATATTATCATATTTTTTAAAAAATATAATAAAATTGTATTTAGTATATATAATGTTTTCAAAATATAACATCACTTTTATATTTTTTAAAAGTAACATTTTTTTAATTACGGTTCAAAATAACTTTTGGTAATTATCTTTTTCTGTGGGATTTGGTCAAGGCCATTCAAAAGCGAGAAGCATGTTGAACTGTTTCCCATCTAATTACCGACCCCGACAACACAGAGATGTAAAGGCATCATTGAATGAACCACAAAAAGCCTCTGTATACTCCTTTCAGTGCTACTAGCATCTCAAATATCTCGTAGCTTTTGTAACCAGCTCTTTCTCACCTCTGGTTTTTCTCGTAGTCTTTAATAGTCGGTGACCCACCAAGTAATTCCATCGAGATTTTAAATTTTTCCCATTTATCCTTTGATTTGAATGATTGCCTACAATGGCGTTTAATATTTTTCATGAATGTGAAATCTACAAAGTAACCGGGTCGCATCTGGAAAGATACATGGGCTAATTTTGTTTTGCGACCAAATTGTGACTATGATAGAACCATAGTGACGGTCGCAAAATTTGTGACTAGGTTTTCGTAGGCAAATTAATATGTGATAATAGCATAGGAGACTTCTAACCTGTTTCAATTTATTATAATTTTATTTATTTTACATAAAAAATACTTACATAAGTTTTGGTCTTAAGATCACTATTACCTGTTATATTTATAACATGTTTGTAAGTTTCTTGATAACTTTTATTTTATTTAATAAGAATGTTTGTGTAACATTTTAAGAGTAATTTTGAAAAGAAAAATAAAAATATCAAGATTTATATTCTTAGCTAAAATAAGGACCGAATTATCAAATATCGGACACTTAACAAACATGGATACTCCACATATTTATCCTCTTATGTAGTTCATGTTTTATTGTATAGCGCAAATAAAATAAAAACCAAGTTTAAATAACAATGGGCAGCGACGAAATCAGAGGGGGGTAAGGAGGGTCCGTTGACCCTCCGGCCGACCGGATTTGTTGTTTACAGGGTAACTAAGTTCGACATCAAAATGGTAGTTTGACTCCTTAAAATACATCTAACGGAGTAGTGGAACTGAAGAAAAATGCAATGAAAGAATACTAGAAAATTTTTTCCAGCAAATGAAATCGAATGGTTGATGGAAATGATGCTTGAGGGCCTACGGCTCTATTGGTGAAGAAGTATATATATTGACAATGGGTGGTAAAAAAAATAATAATAATAGAAGAAATATGATAATAGAAAACAATCACATAATTTCATAAGTTAGAAGAAATATGATAATATAAAACAATCACATAATTTCACAAAATATAAATCACGTTAAATTTTTTGTTTTTGTTTTTATCATACAACACTTTCAAAATCACAAAATGCTAATAAACCGAAGAAAATGCAATGAAATAATACTGACAATGAGTGGTAAAACTAATAATATATTTAAAAAGCTTTACCTAAACCCTTTAACCCTAAATCCTTTCTCACTCCAAAAAGGGATTAGTATAATGTTCGCAAACAGGTATTAACAGGTACGCAAACAGGTATTAATAGGTACGTAAACATGTATTAACAGTACGTAAACAGGTATTATCTAGGTCTTTGGTGAACTTTTGAAAATTTTCGCTCACTAAATAGGTTCGTATACATGCGATTAGTATAATGTTCGCAAACAGTTATTAACAGGTACTTTTCGTGTATACCTGTTAAAAAAATTAACAGGTTCGTATATAAAAAAATAGACACGAAAATTTTTCGTGTCGTGTACAGGTAGTCAGGTTTCATGTATCGTGTTTTAACAGGTTCGTGTCTTAACACAAAGGGTTGAACCGTTTAAATTATAAAAAAAAAAACATAAATATGATATCTACAAATTCTAAATTATTTAAAAATATATTTAAAAGTTATGTATAAAAAGATTTTAAAAAATTTTTACGAAAAAATAAAACTAATAGCATATTCAATTGTTCATGAATACTTTTCTTTAAAAAAGGTTTTAATAAACGTAAAAGAAAACGATATCTTAAATTTAAAAAAAAATAATAACTAATTCCTAAAATTAATTTTAAAAATATTCATGAACGAAGTGCAATATATTAAGTAAAAAAAATAATTTTAATGCATTTAATGCTACCCATGTTTGACTTATATATTTAATGCATTTAATGTTAGTTCTTAATAAAGTTAAATGGTGTTTGAATCCTGGTATGACATCATGCTGATGTCAGGTGGTGTAGTAATCCAAGATCCCAAAAAACAATTTTAATGCATTTAATGCTACCCATGTTAACTGATATATTTAATGCTAGTTCCTAATAAAATTAAATGGTGTATGAATCCTGATATGACATAATGCTGATGTCAGGTGGTGTAGTAATCCTAGATCCCGTTAAAAAGTCCACCCATTCCATTCCACAACCCGTTTCCACAAATGGGTATTTTAATTCCCTCTCATACTCTCCAAGACGCCACTGAAGCATTTGATCGAACACCTGATGGGCATGTTTCATATTTAAGTGATGATAATGATACACATGAAAATATTCATGCTTTTTGTTCTGATGATATTCAAATAGATAAAAAAAACCAACTGGGTATGTTCCAGTTTCAAGTAATGGTGAGAAATTGTATAATATCATTATAGATTGTAAGCCTAGTGACAATAGTAGCATGAGATGATTGATATATTGTCAAACACTAAGTATAAGGCAAAGCAGTATCATATTGTTTGTGATCTTTTGGATTACATGAAGAGAAATGACAAAACTTGTGTGCCGATTAAGGATGAGTTGTTGTTAAAAGATTTGTTTCCTACCTACTTTCTTGTCCTAAGGATCGATGACAAACCGGTATCTTATGGATCGATTGAAAAAAAGCGAGGTATTTGAAAAACGAACACGTTTTCTTTTCGGAACTATAGACTCCATCATTTGGTATCTGAAAAACGTATGAGATTCGAAATCGGATCATAAAAAGCATAAAAATCCGGGTTTTATTCTTGCCGGAAACGTACCGCAGTTGACCCGTTTCTCTTACCGGAAAAGAGAGGAGGAAAGGGTTTGAATTTTATTTTTTATAACTTTCCATTAATTGCCATTTTGGCCCCTGAGTTCATAAATGACGAAATTGCCCCTGGGACTTAACTGACTTTCATTACTTAGTTAAAAACTGTCCATTTTGGCAATTTATGATCTCCGAGGGGTCCCAGTAATAAAAAACAGGTTTGGTGTCCAAACAAGCATTTTGAGGCAAACCTCAGAGGCCATTATGGCAATTAACTCTTATGATTATAAATAACACTCTCATAATTGAAAAGTAAATGCATTAACGAATTTTGTCTTTTTTCGTTTTTTATAAAACACTTATTTATATATAATACATATGATTCAATAAGAGTTAACAAAATGGGGTAGTGGTGGAATGGTTTGTGGTGCATTTTTCAAAAATTATTTATGTATAAATACATATGATTCAATAATAATTAACAAAATGGGTTAGTGGTGGAGTGGTTTGTGGTGCATGTGTGTGCTTTGAGGTCTTAGGTTCAAAACTCATTTCAAACATGAGATTTTTTTCCAACACTTATTTATTTATAAATGCATATGATTCCATAATAATTAACAAAATGGTTTGGTGGTGTGTAGTGGTTTGTGGTGCATTTGTGTGGTTTGAGGTCTCAGGTTTGAAACCGGTTTGAAACATGGGTTTTTTTTACTGAATTACAAGTTTTGTCCTTTAGCTTTATACCAGATTGCAAAGAATGTCCTTTATGTTTAAAATTGACGAGTTTTGTACTTTACGTTTCAGAATCTTGCACGGTTTGTCCTTTGAGACTAACCCAGTTAATTTTTATCGTTAAGTGGAGGGTACAATTATCTTTTTACCAATTTATTTAAACAATAAAAATTAAATAAAACCCTTTTCTCACACACACTCTCTCTCCCTACCTACCTCTCCCTCTCTCTCTCTCTCTCTCTCTACCTTTCTTTTCCAGTCACCACCACCACAAACCTCCGCCACCAGTAACTTCCCTCGCCGCCACCACCCACAACCACACCTCCCCTCTATAAATCAGTCTATTTCTAGAAGTTGAGTTAGAGAGAGAGTGAGAGGGTCTATTTAGAGAGAGAGAAAGGAGGGCCGATCATCACTTCCGGTAGCCTCCTCGTTGTTTCAGCCAACTCCTCAGGCTACACCATATACCACCACTGCGCCACTAGAACCGTTGCCGCAGAGCAGATATGTGAAGGTGAACGATGGTGGCAACTGGATTAAAGAGTAAGAGAGAGAGGGTTGGTCGGCGCAGGTGGTGTTGGTCGGCGGAGGTGTTTTCAACTTGTGGTGGTGGCAGGTATTAAGAGTAAGAGAGAGAGGGGGGGGGGAGTTGGTGATGATCTTTACAAGAAATTATTTTTTCTTAATAAAAGGGGTAAAAAGACAATTTTACCCTTCACTTAATGATAAAAATTAACTGGGTTAGGCTCAAAGGACAAACCGTGCAAGATTTTGAAACATAAAGTACAAAACTCATCAATTTTAAACATAAAGGACATTCTTTGCAATCTGGTATAAAGCTAAAGGACAAAACTTGTAATTCAGTCTTTGTTTTTTTACAAACACCTATTTATTAATAAATATATATGAATTTCATAATTGGTCACAACATGGCTTGGTGGTAGAGTGGTTTAAGGCGCGCAAAGCGCACCTTGAAACACACTAGTTATAATTATAGACCCACACTTTGCATCAGATGGATTTTCATATGAGAAGCCATACATGAATGGCTACAACTCCAATGACAAACTTAGAACACAAACACCATGACCCTGACTACGCCCTTGGCCTCTTGACCCATTCATCTTTAACATAACTAAGCCATATGTAACTTTACAATTATTTTGATCCCCAAACGGATAGATGAAACTTCTTGATGTTCTATATTTAGATCAAATAGCATGATATAAACTTTATTGAATCACCTCTATCAAAAAAATTGGCTCCGTCTATTTCAACCCCCCTCCTTCTATTTCACCCCCCCTCCAAAGCGCCTCGCTTAGGCCAAAGCGAGGCACTTTGCCCCCATTTCGAGGAGGTCAGTACGAGGGGGCAGAAAAAACTGATTTTAAAAGCGAACCGCCTCGCTTTGGCCTAAGCGAGGCGCTTCGAATCATTTTTTTATTTTGGAGTGGTTTTTAATGTTTTGAATTGGTTTTTTAATTTTTTAATATAATAATTTAAAAAACAAAGTAATAACCCTAATCAAACGTCTATATAGGCGTTTTCGATTTCCAAATGAATCAACGACTTAAACTTGACATCATCAACCACGTATAGTCAAAGATTTTAACACAAAACAAAGTAAAAACCCTAATCAAACGTCTATATAGGCGTTTTTGATTTCCAAATGAATCAACGACTTAAACTTGACATCATCAACCACGTATAGTCAAAGATTTTAACACTTACTTCTTTTGTTGTACAATTTTTGTTAGTTATTGTTTACCTTCCAATCGATTTCAAGTATGTGAAGAACTTGATCTTTGAATGCGGTATGCGCGTTAATTTTCATTAAATAAGCGAAATATTCAAACTTTGTAGAGGCCTGTGTTCTACGAGAGGTGAGTTGGCAATCAAGGGATTCGCTTGGAGTCTAAATCTTCGCGTGTCATCTTGGTCGAACTCATGTTGCAACACAGGCAAGTCCTCGTCTGATCCACAAAACAAAACCATAATCTTGAAGTGTTTTACTATAGCCATTTTTCCCTGGTTTACCAGGAATGGGTTGAAGGTGTGTGTTGCAAATATAATAAACAAAGATAATAGGAAGAAGACTAGAGCTTCAAAAGCAAGTGTGAAGATCAAGTGAAAGAAATTACAAGAAGATGATCAAAGGTGTTCCAACATAACTTGCACCGGCTTGAGATATAAGTTTGATTAGCTTAAATCTCTCTGATCCATGGTATCCACTTTCAGGTTGTCTTGATCGTTGACAGATATCTCTCCGATAACAGAAGAGTTATCTCCAATGATTCTAAGAAACTTGAAAGAAATTAGAAGAAGGTGATGAGATAGATGAAAAGTGCTCTAACATAACTTGCACCGGCTTGAGACGTGAGTTTGATTAGCTTAAATCTCTCTGATCCATGCTATCCACTTTCAATGATTCTAAGAAACTTGAAAGAAGAGGTACCTTGAAGACTAGATTCGGTGCAATCGACGAACATCATTCAAAATTTCAACTTCCCGTTCAGGTGTTTAAGTCCACCAACCTACTTGATCATTGACAGATATCTCTCCGATAACAGAAGAGTTATCTTCAATGATTCTAAGAAACTTGAAAGAAGATGTACCTTGAAGACTAGATTCGGTGCAATCAGAATCTGAATATTATATTACAATAATATTACGTTGAGCAAATAGTTGTGTTTGAAGCCTAGTTCTTTTGGCCACAGATACAAAAAGGTTATAAATGTTCATGTCGTTTCAGGTTGCCTTCATCGTTGACAGATATCTCTCCGATAACAAAAGAGTTATCTTCAAAATTGATGTAATGTATAAGTTTTAGAGTCAGGAACTTGCACCGGCTTGAGATATGAGTTTGATTTCCTTAAATCTCTCTGATCCATGGTATCCACTTTCACTTGAAGCTTTATCTAATACATGGTTGCGCGTTAGCGTCGATCCGATTGTTAAAAGTATCAAGAATCGGAAATTAGTAAAACAACTTTTCAGGAAAGCAAGTAAAATTCAGTTGTTATCGGAGAGATATCTGTCAATAATTCTAAGAAACATGAAAGAAGAGGTACCTTGAAGACTAGATTCAGTGCAATCGACGAACATCATTCAAAATTTCAACTTCCCGTTCAGGTGCTCCAACATAACTTGCACCGGCTTGAGATATGAGTTTGATTAGCTTAAATCTCTCTGATCCATGGTATCCACTTTCAATGATTCTAAGAAACTTGAAAGAAAAGGTACCTTGAAGACTAGATTCGGTGCAATCAGAATCTGAATATTATATTACTCTATATCAACCGAAAATGAGTATCATCAATATGGTATTAGTGGTTGGAAACTGTGATGACAAAGCTTGTGTTGAGGATAATCAAACTCTATATCAACCGAAAATGAGTATCTAGCCGCTTGAGTGGTTTGATTAGACCACAGGCGCCTCGCTTTGGCCAAAGCCAGGCGCTTTGGCCTTTTTTTAAAAAAAATAAATTTATTTTAATTCTTTAAAATTATTTGTTATTGACTAAAAAATATTTTTAATTCATTTTAGTTCTTTTAAGTTGTTTCCAAGCCAAGAAAATTCGTTTGAGGCGTTTCGGTTCGTTTATTGCTCGTTTGTGTTTTTCAGTAGAAACATCCAGCTTTGGACAGTTAGATTGATAATTGGACAGTGAGACTGATAACTTCTCTATGGAAGTTGCTAAAATAGTAAAACAAAAGCTGAAATTGAACAATTATTTGGAATGTTTCTGATCATTACAGTTATGCATTTTTTCAGAGAATATATTCCCAAACAATTAAAAACAACTTTTCATGCAAGCTAGTAAAATTCAGTTGTTGGACAGTGAGATTGATAACTGGACAGTGAGATTGATAACTTCTCTATGGAAGTTGCTAAAATAGTTAAACAAAAGCTGAAATTGAACAGTTATTTGGAATGTTTCTCATCATTACAGTTATGCATTTTTTGATCAGAAAATATATTCCCAAACAATTAAAAACAACTTTTCATGCAAGTAAAATTCAGTTGTTGGACAGTGAGATTGATAACTTCTCTATGGAAGTTGCGAAAATAGTAAAACAAAAGTTGAAATTGAACAGTTATTTGGAATGTTTCTGATCATTACAATTATCATTTTTTGATCAGAAAATATATTCCCAAACAATTAAAAACAACTTTTCATGCAAGCAAGTAAAATTCAGTTGTTGGACAATGAGATTGATAACTTCTCTATGGAAGTTGCTAAAATAGTTAAACAAAAGCTGAAATTGAACAGTTATTTGGAATGTTTCTGATCATTACAGTTATCATTTTTTATCAGAAAATATATTCCCAAACAATTAAAAACAACTTTTCATGCAAGCAAGTAAAATTCAGTTGTTGGACAGTGAGATTCATAACTGGACAGTGAGATTGATAACTTCTCTATGGAAGTTGCTAAAATAGTTAAACAAAAGCTGAAATTGAACAGTTATTTAGAATGTTTCTGATCATTACAGTTATGCATTTTTTTATCAGAAAATATATTCCCAAACAATTAAAAACAACTTTTCATGCAAGTAAAATTCAGTTGTTGGACAGTGAGATTGATAACTTCTCTATGGAAGTTGCGAAAATAGTAAAACAAAAGTTGAAATTGAACAGTTATTTGGAATGTTTCTGATCATTACTATTATCATTTTTTGATCAGAAAATATATTCCCAAACAATTAAAAACAACTTCTCATGCAAACAAGTAAAATTCAGTTGTTGGACAGTGAGATTGATAACTTCTCTATGGAAGTTGCTAAAATAGTTAAACAAAAGCTGAAATTGAACAGTTATTTGGAATGTTTCTGATCATTACAGTTATCATTTTTGATCAGAAAATATATTCCCAAACAATTAAAAATAACTTTTCATGCAAGCAAGTAAAATTCAGTTGTTGGACAGTGAGATTGATAACTGGACAGTGAGATTGATAACTTCTCTATGGAAGTTGCTAAAATAGTTAAACAAAAGCTGAAATTGAACAGTTATTTAGAATGTTTCTGATCATTACAGTTATGCATTTTTTTATCAGAAAATATATTCCCAAACAATTAAAAACAACTTTTCATGCAAGTAAAATTCAGTTGTTGGACAGTGAGATTGATAACTTCTCTATGGAAGTTGCGAAAATAGTAAAACAAAAGTTGAAATTGAACAGTTATTTGGAATGTTTCTGATCATTACTATTATCATTTTTTGATCAGAAAATATATTCCCAAACAATTAAAAACAACTTCTCATGCAAACAAGTAAAATTCAGTTGTTGGACAGTGAGATTGATAACTTCTCTATGGAAGTTGCTAAAATAGTTAAACAAAAGCTGAAATTGAACAGTTATTTGGAATGTTTCTGATCATTACAGTTATCATTTTTGATCAGAAAATATATTCCCAAACAATTAAAAATAACTTTTCATGCAAGCAAGTAAAATTCAGTTGTTGGACAGTGAGATTGATAACTGGACAGTGAGATTGATAACTTCTCTATGGAAGTTGCTAAAATAGTTAAACAAAAGCTGGAATTGAACAGTTATTTGGAATGTTTCTGATCATTACAGTTATGCATTTTTTTATCAGAAAATATATTCCCAAACAATTAAAAACAACTTTTCATGCAAGCAAGTAAAATTCAGTTGTTGGACAGTGAGATTAATAACTGGACAGTGAGATTGATAACTTTTCTATGGAAGTTGCTAAAATAGTTAAACAAAAGCTGAAATTGAACAGTTATTTGGAATGTTTCTGATCATTACAGTTATGCGTATCATTACAGTTATGCGTTTTTTTATCAGAAAATATATTCCCAAACAATTAAAAACAACTTTTTATGCAAGTAAAATTTAGTTGTTGGACAGTGAGATTGATAACTGGACAGTGAGATTGATAACTTCTCTATGGAAGTTGCTAAAATAGTTAAATCAAAGCTGAAATTGAACAGTTATTTGGAATGTTCCTGATCAAACTTTTCATGCAAGCAAGTAAAATTCAGGAGAAAGGTGTGGATTATCGGAAGATTAACGAGGTTAAACTTGGAGTTTGGTGAAATGAACTTGAAGAAATGATTTGGTGGATCTGTCATTAGTTAAACAAAAGTTGAAATTGAACAGTTATTTGGAATGTTCCTGATCATTACAGTTAAGAATTGTTTGAGAATATATTTTTTGATCAAATGATCCATAATGTTGTTTATGCAAGCAATAGCACAAGTCCTTCGTTAATATCTCTACTTACCTTATTAAGGAGGAGAGATGGGTAAGAATGTAATTTCACCATCATTTTAAGATGGCATACAAAAGGTCACAAGGTAAACAACTATATTTTTGCCAAATCCTTTCTTTTATGCCCCTATGTGCAACATTTGATTACAATTGTACAAATGAAGTCATCTCTATTATTATTATTATTATTATTATTATTATTATTATTATTATTATTATTATTATTATTATGCATGTATGACGCCGTTAAGGGAAGCTACTTGTTAGGTACTTATTCTACAACTGATTGGTTTGTATGGACAGTGTCAAGGTAATGAACCACAGTTCACATGTATTAGTGTTCACATACATTTCACTCGGTCAATACCTATATTTTGCATGTTCTCTCTATATGCTTTATCTTATAGATAATATTGTTGCAAAAGATTTGTTTATTCTTTATTTTATTTTTGTTTTAGTATGATGACAAAGGTTTTTCATTTCTTTAGGTGATCAAGATGCAAGATGCTATCGTATATGAGTATAGAAGCACCAAAATCATTTATTGAGCTTGAAAATTACAGTTTACCATTCTCTCGAACCGATGAGGGAAATATATACCAATTTGCATTTGGCGGTCAGATAATAAATTGTCTTTTGAAAATTGATATATTATTGAATTAGCACATAAATTTTATAAATAACATAAGCGAAACTTGTAGCACAACGAGCAGGGCAAAAACATAAACACCCGCGGCAACGCGCGGACATTTTTACTAGTTGTTTATAATAAAAAGGAACTAGGTTGCAAAGGAACTTTAGGTGAGCCAGACGTTTTGTCAAAAGAACATATTTGAAATCGATTGGAAGGTAAACAAAATCGTGGAAAATCAATGGCAGGGTAAACAAAATCGTCGATCCGACTGTTGATTTCATTGTGCAACCGATACAACGAACATTGTATGAGTTGCTTGTTAGTGTCGATCCGACTGTTGATTTATTTACGCAACTGGTACAACGAACTCTGTATGTGTTGCATGTTAGCGCCTATCCGACTGTCGATTTCTTTCCACAACCGGTACAACGAACTCTGTATGAGAGTCGATTTCCCTTTGTGGGTGACTACAAAGAGATTGTCTTTTTGATGAATGTATTATTCACAAATAGTTTTCATCTTTCCCTTTGGTGGTTATTATTTTCTTTTTTGAATTTTTTTACAATAATTATATTAAAAAAATTAAAATAAAAAATAAAAAACTAACTCAAAACACCAAAAAACAACAAAAAATAAAACTTTGATTCGAAGTGCCTCGCTTAGGCCAAAGCAAGGCGCTTCGGGTCATAAATCAACTTTTTCTGACATCGTACCGAGGTAGTTAAAAAACTAACCAAAGCGCCTCACTTTGGCCTAAGCGAGGCGCTTTCAGCGGGTGAAAATAGAAGTGGGGGTTTTTAATTTAACCACCCAAAAAAATTAGCCTATTACGATTTACAAATGGTGCATACACGTATACATCTATTTAAAATCGACTGTTGACTATCAAGTAAGGTCAAACATGCCAACATTTTTGCTCATTTGAAAGCTTAGGAAACTCTTTTTCCATACATTACAAACTCCAATATCCTAATGCAAGTTTTAAACCAAACCAAGAATGTAGATGTCATGAATTTAAATATGATGCAATATCAAGTATTAAAGCCAATATGTGAAACTATACCATATATTTACGATCCCAAAATATTATTTGAATAAAAACAATTATTTCTCTCGGTACAAAATTAACATGTGTAATTGAGTGGGTAGTGAACCAACTCATAACAACTAACTATAGACAGTTCAATGGCAGTCAACAAAATCACAAAAAAAAGTAATCAACTTTTTAAAGGTGATTGGTTGCAGCAAATCACTATAGAAAAATCTAAAAAGAAAAAGGAAATTTACCTTTTAAAGTTCACAGAAATTTCATGTGTAGCTTCCATCCGCAGAAGTGATCTGTTGCGCGGTTTAAAAAAAGATTTGACGCGTGCACCTCGAGGCGAAACGCTAAGAAAACGATTCTGAGGTGCGCCTCATGGGGTTCAGTTTGCACATACGCTTCTAAGGGCTGATGCGCTAAGAAAATGTGTGCCTTAGGTTGTTTAGGGTGTTTTTGACGTGTTTTTTTTTTGTTTAAACTTTTTGGGTCAATTATTTTATTTTTGATGTTTTAGACTTTTCTAGGTTAATTATTTTATTTTTTATAAGATATATCATTGTTATATTTATTTTTTGATTCCGTCCCGAACTTACGTCTCGGTTCGCCTCGTGACTTGAGACAAAGAGAAAACACCTAAAGGCTCGTTTATTTTCTTTTAAACTTTGATCTGTTGCAATAAATGTATTTTCATTTATGTATTAAATCTTTGATGCAATAAAGATTGTGCATCTCTATTAGTGTTGATTTTTCTTTCAAAAACAAATTACAATTATAAAATTGTGTTCTGGCCGGCTTATTTAATAAAGCTTGTGCATTGTTTTTATTACTATTGGTTTTATGAAAATAACAATTATATAATCCTTGATATGAGCAAAACAAGTTGACCATATGTCCATATTCATCTCTTTTACATCACCCTCTATAAAAATAAAGTGTCATCTTCTTCTTCAGATCCAAACCATTTCAATTCCTTCTAAGCTTTTTAATTGATGTTACCTTTTTATTTCTTTCTAGATCTATATCATATATAGATCAAGATCATGTGTTCCATTGAAAAAGTAAAGCACTTGAAGATTCCTCTCAAAGACATATTATTGGCAACTAATGGATTTGCATACAAGAATCTCATAGCAAAGGGTGGATTTGGAAAGGTGTATGAAGCTGTATCTAAAGATCACGATCGCATCGCGATAAAGCGGTTGGATCGTGGGCAAGGGCAAGGAGACCATGAATTCAAGACAGAGAAACATGACAACATAGTCTCTCTTCTTGGATTCAGTGTCGAATATGCCAAGAAGATACTTGTTTACAAGTATGAAAGCAAAGGAAGTCTTGACAAACATCGAAACAGTTAAGATCTAACCTGGATCCAACGACTTCGGATCTGTATAGATGTTGCCCGTGGGTTAAGGTACCTTCATGACGATGTTGGACCTTAACTTACAATTATCCACCGTGATATAAAAAGCTCAAACATTCTTTTAGATGCAAACTGGAAAGCTAAAGTTTCTTATCTCGAGTTGTCAAGAATAGCTTAATAGGACCTTGGATAAATTGATCCAGACTACTTGAATACCGTTCTCACACCAAAAAGAAACGATGTTTACTCTTATTAGATTATATACATGAGCAGTTATATTGTTAGTATTGTTGTAATTTGTGATATACAGGTAGTTTCACACACATATATACATAATTGTTTTCTGTTTTATGGGATTAGTTTCTATGCTGCAAAATCTCAACAGATTTTTCTGTTTCTTTTGTTAATCTTCTTCTCTACAATCTTTTGAGATGATAACAGCAACAAACACCACAAATCAGTAAGATTACTACTTCTTTAACTACTAAACTTGATGCATACAACTTAATAATCCGGGATGCACTACAAGCTACTGGAGAGCCGGTCTCCGATTTGCAAGGATTAAATCCAGAATTCAACAAGTTTTTGCCTGATATTGAGAATAATGACAATATACATACAACCTAATTGTTATGCCAATTCATAATTTTCTTATATTATTCATCTTGCATTTAGGTAGATCGATTTAATGTGAGATTGAATAGAGAGAATTATGATAAACTTGCTATATTACTAATGAAATCATCCAAATACAAATGAAAGGGTATAGGCCTATTTATAGGTGGTGAAGGGGTATGACACCCTTTGGTGAACCGACACAATGGTTCAATTTAACCACCATAACCGCCACTACCTTAGGTTATACAATAATAATACTAATTTACATACTAAACTTAGGATAAATAAATATTATGTCCAACATTCTCCCCCCTAATTTTGATTTATCCTTTCTTGCTTCAGAGTAGGGTTGGATCTTCTTCTTCATGAACGAGAAGGGATACTTGCTCGTTCTTATCTTTCTTGTCTTTCCATTTTGTGCATTCATACGATAAGTGACCATAGTTGCCACATTCGAAGCATCTGAATTTGCTTTTGTCTCCTTGACTTATATTTCTCTCATACTCTTTCCTTTCTTCACTAAAGTTTCTTCCTTGTCTGTTGTTAAAGGTTCTTCCACGACCTCTACCACGGTTATGATTACCACGTCCTCTACCATAGTGCAAACTTCCAGAATGATAATTACTTGAGATTGCCATTAGGAGTTTCGTTTGATGATTTTCCTCTGGTTCATCTTGACTTTTGAGGCGTTCTTCAAATGCTGTTATTCTCCCCACTGCTTCTTCAAATGGCATTGTGTCTATCTCTGAATATTGCTCAATAGTTGCTACGATAGGTAGGTAGGAACTTCTTCGGAACTGAGTTGAGTAGTTTTCTCACTATTGCTTTGTCTTTAAGAGTTGTGCCAAGGCTTTTGAATTTGGCTCTTATATTGGCTAACTTGCTTGCAAAGTCACTTACTGGTTCATTTTCTTTCATCTTTAGAGTTTCTAACTCACTTCTCAATGTTTGTAGTCGTGCTTTCTGAACCATATCTACTCCAACGTATCTAACTTTGATTGATTCCCAAACTTCTTTTGCATTTTGACATTGTGCTATTTGCATTAAGATATCTTCTGGTAATGTTTGGAGAATCATTGCTTTCGTAGTATTTACTTTCTTTTCATCTGCTGCTTCTGTTCCTTCTTTCGCGTCAATTGTTTCCCAAAGACCATACGCCTTTAAGATCGTTTCCGTTAATAGTGCCCATGAGGTATAATTTGTCTCTGTCAATTTCGGGCATTGTAGTGATACATTTCCTTGCTCACGAGATGTTATTGAACTGCTAGACGCGTTTTTGTCAACTTTCTTAAACTCTCTTGCTTGCTTAGTTTAAAGCAAAGGTTTTCTTTCTTGATTTGCCACACAGGTCGAATTCGCCACGAAGGTCTAATTTGCCACAAAGGTCTAACTTGCCACAAAGGTCTAACTTGCCACACAGGTCTAACTTGCCACACAGGTCTAACTTGCCACAAAGGTCTAACTTGCCACAAAGGTCTAACTTGCCACACAGGTCTAACTTGCCACAAAGGTCTAACTTTTCTTGATATACTCAACGAGTCATGAAGTCTCGGAGTCACTTGCTATTTTTCAACGAACCAAAACGGATTCGGAGTACTTGCTATTCGAATCGGTATGATTCGATTTGACTTGCTATGTGGAATTTTTATTGATTTTGACTTGCTTTTTTCTAAAAAAACTCCACCAAATGTTTAGATTTTGAAAGGATTTGACTTTCTTTCAATTAAAATATGTTTGATTTTAAAAAACAAACTAAAGTCTGATTAAAAAATCACTTAAATTGACTTCTGAAAAAACAATCTTTTTCCACTGAAACTTCTCTACAATCGTGCCCTTCTTCCTTCTTTTTTGATAAATTGTGTTGACTTTTTAAAAGTCAAAAAACCTTCCAACGTAAACTTTCTTTCTAACTTTCTGAAGTGAAAACGATCGTTCCTCTCTAAATCGTTTCACAGTAATTGATTTTGATTCTTGATCAAATCGTTTCCTTATAATCCTATACTTCCTTCCTTTGATCGAATACTTCTTTAAAAAACAAACCCGTTTGTTTCAGGATTTTTTTTCCCGGCTTATAAAAACTTAATCCACTGAATCCTTTATGTATTTTTATAAAATCAGATCGTTTTGTGACTGATATACAGATTAAAAATGTTTAGAAACTGTTTTGGAATCCTTGTCTGAAAAATTGGCGGGAAAATATTTTGTTCCAAAAACAGGGGATAACAAAAGGTTTGATTTTTTTGTTTGGATTAAGAAATTCTTTGTATTCGATTCGTTCTAAACAGTAAAGAGATGGGATATAACCGTATGTTCACGTTAAAACGTGTTTTAATCTTCCTTTTCTGATTCACCGGTGATATGCCGGAATCTTTTGTTTTCGCCGGATTCCTCTTCCGGTTTGTTTCTTTCTTCAATTAACGGTTAAAATCTTCAAATAATGATCTTTCTTATCGTCTGGATTGGGAAAATCGTTCTGTGAATCGATATGAAACGATTCTGTAACTGTCTCTGTTTTTTTTTAGAAACAGGGGATGATAACGTTCAATGTTCTCTCTTCTTTTTTCACAGGGATGGACCGATGTGAACAAGGCTCTGATGCCAAATGTGAGATTGAATAGAGAGAATTTTGATAAACTTGCTATATTACTAATGAAATCATCCAAATACAAATGAAAGGGTATAGGCCTATTTATAGGTGGTGAAGGGGTATGACACCCTTTGGTGAACCGACACAATGGTTCAATTTAACTACCATAACCGCCACTACCTTAGGTTATACAATAATAATACTAATTTACATACTAAACTTAGGATAAATAAATATTATGTCCAACATTTAAGACATCGTTATGGGATTAGTCTTCACTTTTATTACCTGAATTGGCTGCACTCTCCAGGAAAAGAACCTTTTTTTTACTGGCAAGAACATGTTACCTTTATTTGAAAAGACAAGTTGTAAAGTAGGTGTTAAATTCTCTCGGTTCAGGTTAAAAAATGGGTAAATATAGTTTGTTTATAGCTTTATAATCAATTTTGTAGCAAATGTTGCAAAACTGATTAGTTAATCGCTAAATAATCACTAAACTTTAGCAAAAATTTGTTCATCAAAGTCTAAACATTAAAAACAGTTTTATGTGGGTTGACACTTGATTAAAAGTCATAGGCATTTTAGTTCCACTATGTGAAATGTTAATGGATGGACATGTTGCCTAGGTTATTATATGACTCTGATCGATTGCATAATAATGTGTCTTTTTTTTTTCCCTAATTTGTTTTTTTTTTTTTTTCATCAAGGCTTTAAGGCTAGATCGGATGGCGGTTGGAGTTGCATATCTGGTTCCAATCAGATTAGTATGTGCTGCTTGCTAAGAGGTTCAGAAGGTACAGATTTCATTTGAGTTTGGGTCTCAATCAATACTCAGACAAACTCAGCCAACAAACGGGTCAGGTCAAACACAGATAATGTCAAAATATCTTCTTATGAAAGTTCCCTTCTCTCTCACTGGTCAAATACTGATTTCATTTGAGGTTTCCTCCTTAATTATCGGATCTCCCAACCGGTTATGGTCTCTGATATTCCATAAACTTCCCAATGGCAAGCTTGGTAAGTAACTAACTTGGTTTTTTTTTTGTGTATGCTTTTTTGTGAGTTCGTTCCTTGATTTTGGTGTTTGTTGCAGGTTTTCTACTAGCGGGCTACCTAGCCTTTAAGTTGCTAGGTAAGTGTTTCAATCCATGAGTCAATTTAAGTTGCTTTGAATTTCAAACAAGTCAAATGGGAAAAAAGGGTTTAGCTAATAAGGTAACTGATCAAATGGTGTGCGTTTACATATGTGCAAATTCCTGCTCAAGAGCTTGTGGAAAGCCCTTTCTTTGCAACATGGCGGAGAGCATGTGGCTTCACACTCATCTTATTGAGGATATGGTTTCTGTTTGCCAGAAAATATTCAAAGGGTCTGTTCATTACGCATGGACAAGTGTCCCCACATACCCAAGGCGCAATGGGTTTCATTTCCAAGGCTTTTTACACACGTTTTCTTCAGGGTCTTTAGTTTGATGGCCGTTTGTTTTTTTATGCAGTGGTGTTATTGGATTTATACTGTCTGTTGATTTTAGAAACCCTGTAAACCCGATTGAGAAGCTAGGGGAGCGCTTGACCATCTTCTTTATGTTTACTTATGATATACTATATATATTTATATTATTTTGAGGTTAACAGTATTGAGATGCTACAGATGATGGAAAACAACACTTAGTTATTTATAATGTATGCATGTATAGGTTAGTTGTATATTATATATGGTTTTTGCTTGACTCATTTTAGAGGGATTGAGATACGGAGAATTGAGAACCTTCAACCTGTACCTTTGCCAAACTCTTATTATGGTAGATAGATTCTATTCTGGCGATTCGTATATCGTCTTAATTAAAGGTGCTTAGGATAAATGAGTTATCGTTAACGGTTGACCAATATCTATGGATGAAAATTGAAATTGTCAATTTTTACCCCTCAAGTTGTAGCATGAACGTCTCAAATAGTGAATTGTATTTTACATCATTTGTGTTACCGATCTTCCTTAGACGGTGGTATCCTTATGGCTTAACCCGGTTAATTTTTAACGTTAAATCTACCTACGGTCTTTTAACACCCTCCATTAAAAAATATTTAAAAAAATGAATTAGTTGTGTAAAATATTATACGAATTAGAAAACTAACAGTAATCAATATACAATATGTAAAGGAAAAGAAGAACTTATCAAGGCGAGTTATTATTATCATCTATAGTAACCTCAACCATATGGTTTAAAACAAGTTTTTGATGGAATACAAAGGGGTCATATGGAAACGTGTTCTTAATGGGTCAAATAAAAGTGTATTCTTAATGGGTCTAAATCAGATTTTCATATTTATGTTTAGTTTGGTTTCCAATTAACTATTATCCAGATTTTGCCTTTCATTTTACCCAAAATATAGTGTTTTACTTTTCTAGAAATTTGTTTGAAACCCTTTTCATCAATTTTATCTATACACTCTAACCAATACTAATGACAACCATTTTTCAATCTCAACTTATAATATAAATAGTTTCCCTCTTTTTTTAAATTTTATTTCAAAAAGTTACAAAGAGGGGCAAACATCTTGGGTATGATGAGTTTGGTAACGAGTCAAAACATATGATTTTTAGTTCATGTTAAGTTTGGATCGATGGAAACACCTTTTATCAGCTATCAAGTCCACCCATATGTTGAAACTGCTTTATAGGTGACCCAAATATGTATTATGTTTCGTTTGTACCAAATTAGGCTACAAACATGTTGAAGGATGAACATGCTCTTAAGGTGTCAGCTGAGATTTTGACTGACGGTAACGGGGTTTTTTCTTTGTCGTTTCAAAACTTAAGTTGTTAGCTGATATTTTTCATTTACACTTTAAAGACAAATGAATTTGAATACTAAAGAACTTATACATAATATGAGCCTTTTTTGACTTTATTGGTATGCTTGGTTATTAGGAGGAGAGAAGAAGCACAAAGACTTATGAAAGAGGCACCTGTGACATTGGAGGGACAGTAAACATGTGAATGCTCAGACATTGAACAGAATCAAACCGAAGAGAACCAAACCAACAACTGGACTTGAGAACTTTTACGCATAATGGATATTTCAAGATCTAGGTGTCTAACTATCAGTTCTGAGTAATTACTTTCTTACCAGCTGTAGTGAAACTCATTATTAGAAGATAGAATATTAGTTTGAATTATTCGCAAAAAAGTTTAGAAGTTATTGGATTATTATTGTCTTATGACCATAGCTAAGACTTTATTACTGATACATTTCAATAAAATGAATAAAAAAACATTTCTTGCTTTGTTTAAATCAACGACCCCACATTAAAAAGATAAACAAACATACGGGATTTAGTAATCAACCTTTGACGACTACACCGAAATTGTAGCACGCGGGTTACAACAAATCCTCACTAGTAGGAAGTTCACAACCGAGCACGAATCAACCGAGTGCAACAACTTGCAAGAGGAAGAGGCGGTGGTGGTGATCGAACGGCGGAAGGCCACGGATTAGGGTCGGCCAAAAATCTCTAGAAGGAGGATGAGGTGTATATGTTATATCAAAAGTGTCTCTAGGGTTTGCACCTTAACCCTCCTTTTTATAAAACATAATCTTACAATAAGTCCCCTTGTATTATTTATTAATGCCTCATTTATAATAAACTAATTTATTATAAAGTCCCTAACTTCTTATTTAATAAATAACATCCCACCTATATGTGAACATATCTGATTGGTGTACCAACGTGTATCTATTCGGATTGTACCGAGTTGGGTTTCGTTGATATCGACTTTAATTACGATCAGACATCCAATATATCCAACAGTAACAACCCCTAGTCATAATTTTGAATTTGAAAACTTAAAATTAGAACATAAACAATTGCAATAAAAGCTCCAAAGAGAAACAAAAAAGTATAAAAGTACAATCTGAGAGCTAACCAGAATTCAAAAATTAAAATCTGATGAAACTAAAAAGGAAATTCAAGAAAAAAGGAAACCTTTCACTAAAGGCTAAAATCAATTTTTGTGAAACAAAATTTATTAACTACATTAACGCTAAGCGCAGAAATTATGGATAAGGCTTAGGATATGTAAGAGGGACAATGCTGAAACACAAAAACTGTTTTCATAAAGAGCAACGGAAGACATATCTGGAACTGAAAAATCATTGTAAATTTTGTTATATATATGTACTAGATTTTACCCAGGGAGCGTCCCGAGGTTGAGAAATCTAATATGACATATTAATTTTACATATGAAATAATGCGCTTTACAGTTACATGCAGGAAAGCTTCGGGTAACATCTTATAGATATAGATACAATCAATGATGTTAGTTAAAAGTAGTGATTGTAAATTTTGCTTAACATTAATGTAAAATTAATCGCGTTGTTATTTATGTACCCTTGATACGCCATAGTACTAGTATATACAGGCAAACCAAACTTGAAACAAGACGTGCGAGAACTGAACAAAATAGAAAGTGCATTGAAAGCTTTGAATGCATCTTATTATGACCATGGTGTAAGCGCTGTTTCATTTTCAGTTCAGCTCAGCTCATCAGTAGTGAAAACACACATAAAAAAGATAAATCATTTTTATACATTAATATAGTTATCAGGGTCGTCCATAACAATTCAAGTGTCTGGGCAAAGCCGCGAAATATGTGCCCCGTAGTTTTAGAACTTAACGAAATAAATAACGTAAACTACATTTTTAAACAACAATTAAAGTAATATTAAATTGATGAATCAATTCTTCACAGTTTATTTTATCCAACAATATGTGCCAATCCGTGAAGTTTTTTGTTTAGCTTAAGTGTTTTGAGCCTAGGGCGAGCAAAAAATCAGAACCAATATTAAATTATAAGAGGATAAGAGATTACTTTTAAGTTATTACTATTGTTAATCTTAAAAAAAATATGATGATACAACTGTATGATACAACTGTAGTCTTTTTTTTTTTCTTTATACATTGGCATATATTCTAATGTCTATAATACCTCCATCATTTTCTAGTATTTACGCTATGTCGTCATCTTTCTCAAAACAACCCCTTTTATACTCTATAACACCAACACTATGCACAAATCATTTAGATTTTTCTGATGAATTCTATTCCACTATCTGTCACTGTCGCCATTCACAGTGCCCACTGAAAATTGGGCCGGTCCAGCAACCCTCCCCGCACCCCTCAAAACCGGCACTGATAGTTATGTATAGATAAGATAAGATATAAAGATAAGATCGTAATGATTTTTTGTGACCTAGAAGAAGAGACAGGTTATGAAGGACAATAGGTGTAATATATATAGGCCATGTTTGGCATTCCTTATTTCACATCCTTATAACTTATCTCCTTAATCAAAAAGGAGATAAGGAGATAAGTTTGTTTGGGTAATGGGTTGAAAAGGAGGTTTTTGTGGGTTGAAAAGGAGATAAGTTATAAGTTAGAATTTGTGACTTTTTGATTAAGAAGATAAGGAGGTAGAAGAAGGAGATAAGGAGATAAGGAGAAGTTTACCCAAACATGCCTATAAGTGAGGGACCATAGGTTGAACCTGGATACACTACAGTGGCCATCCGTGTAGGTAAGTAATGTTAGGATGGTATATAATTAAACCATCTGTTTCATATCATAGTCATTTACACACACAACACAATGGAACGAAAGATGGAGGATATAGCAAGAATGTATTACACTCCGTATTCCGGTGGCTCTCTCTCTCTCTCTCTATCTATATATATATATTATATATATACGGCGTTCAATGTTGGAGGCGTTCGAAGTCGTAATCAACCGATCGGATGCTTCGTTTCCGTAAAAAGTTTATATCTTGACGCGATTCTTAACATATTCGTTGTGATACCTTCTTCGTAACATCATGCGACTGCTAGAGTTAGGGTTAGGGTTAGGGTTAGGGTTAGGTTGGGGTTGGGTTGGGGTTGTGGTTGGGGTTACGGTTTGGGTTGGGGTTAGGGTTAGGGTTAGGATTAGGGTTGGGGTTTTTATCGAAGCATTGTATATTTGACAATTGGATTCAATCTCATGTTCATTGTTGAGTTGATTACAGCATAATAGTAATAAGAATAAGAATAATCATACTTTAGACCTTTTTCACTTATTATGTTGATTGTATGGTATAGTTAGAAAAATATGCAGTCAGGACAACCCTCGTGTGTTCTTGGATATATCCGTCGATGGAGGTCCTCCTGAAAGACTTGAAATCGAGGTCGGTATTGTATTGTATTGTATTGTATTGTATTGCACACCATGTATTGTTTGTTTTTTCAATATTGATGATATTCATTATTTGCCATTTGCAGCTTTTTTCTAATATCGTGCCTCTAACAGCTGAGAATTTCCGAGCCCTCTGCACAGGTGTGTGTCTCTGCCCGCGCCCGTATATCTAAGATGTTAGTAATTGTAATATATATATATATTATTATATGTGTAGGGGAAAAGGGGATAGGAAAAACTACAAAATTACCCTTGCACTACAAAGGAACTGTATTCACTAGTATCTATGAAAACTTCATTGCTGTGGTAAGTCAAGTGCAATACTTGTTTTCCATGATTAAACATATACTACGGGTGGCTCGATCGGTTCGTTTACACAACGTGCTTTATGTAATATTAACTTCTTTTTTTCGTTGTTGCAGGCAGGTGCTATCTCAGGGGATACATTTGGTATGTATATTGTATTTAAATCTTGTTTTCATTAGCTTTTTATGGGCGTTGATCTTTTGATGGTTTGCATTTGCACAGTTGGGGAAAGCATCTATGGAGGATATTTCAAAGGTACAATCTAAAAATGTTTTTTTGTTTCTAATGTTTTAAGGATTCATTTATTAGTACCTATGTATCACTACTCATGTTGGTACTAATACTTTCTGCGGATTTTGTAGATGAGAATTTTGAACTGCGTCATAGTGAGCCTGGCATGCTAGCTATGAAACATCATGGAGGCCCAGATACAAATGGATCTCTGTTCCACATAACCCTCACGCCTCAACCAGTCTATGATGGGTAATTCATATGTCTATTGTATGGACACATCACTTCAAGTGAATTTCTCTTTTAGGAAACGCCTTTCAAAATCAACATTTAAGGGTTCTATTATATGTTTATAATAAAAAATTATATTTAGTTGGTTGATAAGAAACTTATGACATAGGCCTTTATATGTTTAACTAGTCATTGTTTTCATAAACCTTGTTTGGTCGGTTATATGGCAGGCTCTGTGTTGTTTTCGGGAAGGTGATTAAAGGAATGTCAGCTTTCTATCTTGTTGATCATCAGTCGGTGGTACAAATTGTAGACTGTGGTGAAATTTCTCAAGGTAATTAAAGGTATTGTCTTTTTAGTACATAAAGCCTCCTAAACTGGTACGTACATTCAGATAATTTGATTTAAGTTACTTCTGTAACCTTGTTTAACACATTGATTACATATAAAAGCTAGAAAAAAAAAAAGCACACTTAACATATTCGGTTTTTCCCACCTCTTTTAGGCACAAAGAAAAAGTCTTTGAATGGAGCTAGTTCTTCTGATGGAGCAAAAGAACACAGTGATGAAAGGGAGAAACAAAAGAAGTGCTTGTTATCAGAAGGGCTGTTACAAATTTTAGACCGTGGTGAAATAGATCAAGGTATTGCATTTTTAATCTATAAAGCCTCCTATATTGATTCATTCAAATAATTAGATTCAATGTACTTTCTGTAATCTTGTTTAAAACATCGTTTAGATATATATAGAAGCTAGAAAAAAAAAAAAGAATATTAGCATATACTGTTTGGACCTGAACCCGTTTTGTACACATTTTTTAGACAGAGGGTTCCAGAGAGAGCACCCCGGACAGCAGGTCAGGAATGATAGTATTATGAAGCTGAGGCAGGAAATTGATTGGATGAGGGCACCCATTCGCGAGTTAGTCGGGGATGATAATACTATGAAGCACCCCGGACAGCAGGTCAGGAATGATAGGCTTATGAAGCTGAGGCAGCAGATTGATTGGATGATGGCATCCTTTCGCAAGCAGGTTGGGGATGATACTATTATGGAGCTGAGGCTGCAGATTGATTGGATAACGGCTTCCATTCGTGAAATTTCCAGGTCATCGGATTTTCACATACCGAGTTATCCATTACTCTCTCTGCAGCAGGGTCGTCGTGGACAGGATTAGTTGGTTAGGATCTTATATTGCATGCCTTAAAGTACGATGACAGCTGTGAGAATCCAGCAGAACATTATTGTGATTTTGGCCACCGTTATTGGACTGTTCAGTTTTTCAGTTCCTTTCCTTACCGCACATCTTTTCTTATGTGTTCACTCCTTTTTAAGGGGTTGTAGACAAGGTTTAGGTTGTTTCCAGTCCAATCCTTTTTTTTAATAGAAGATCATTCCATTCGGTTACATTTAATAGAAGATCATTCCATTCGGTTACATTTTGTGTTGGCAATGAGTGTTGGTGTTTCAGTACATTCATGGTAGATGGGGAGTTGGCCTGCTCTGTTTCCTAGAAAGAACAAATCTGGAGAATGATTTATGTTAACAAGAATTTGGCACATGTTGTTTGAGTGAAATGGAGATGCTGCGTTTCTAGTATTTATCCTTTAGAAATATATTTTGAATACAAAATTATACAATACTACCATGTTGAGAAGTTAATTTTTTTAATCTGAGTTTTATTTCTTTTATTCTCTACATTGATATGTTAATAGGTCATATTTTGGATCTATGTGATTACTTTGCTTGCAATTTCCAATTTATAATTGTTGCAACTTAATAACAAGGGTTGTATTACTACTGCAGTCTAATAAGAAAGTATAATTGCTTGGCTTACATTTAGGAATGAGGTTTTTTGAAGTATGTGAGAAATTGATAACAACTCTGTAATATGTTGCTACCACATCATGGGTATGGTACTGATGTCTGAATTTTTTGAGGGATTTTCTTCAAACTGTAAGTTTTTTTTATGATAAGCATACTCATATCATAACACTATATATATAAAGCATATTCATTTCTCATGGATAGGCCGATTGGTTTCCATTAGGTAGTTTTGTTAAATATTGTACGTTGAAACAATACATATATACATGTACATACGCGATTTATATATGTGTGTATGTCATTAAATCAAAGAAACAACTCATGTATACATATATACAATCGCATAGATACGTAAGTGTGTTGATTTGGACATGTCATCTTACATAGGATATGGACATGTCATCATACATAAATACCGGTACCGTAGCGGTACCAAACCGGTACCGTACATATAGATCAAATATCAGTATATGTATTATATTATATGGTATCTTTAAATTAATGCAATGTCAACACATATATACATATAGATCGTGTGATGTGTTTGGTTATTTTTGTATAATGAAGGGTCCAAATCATCATATATACATGTGTGTATATGAGTATGTATATATAAATAATATGTATTTCAAAAGCTATCATGTTGATATATATGAAAGCCGATTATCACTTATACAATTTGTATACGCAATATACCAAAAAAATTTTACAACTTAATATTTTATTTGTTGACTTAAATATTTGTGTTATTAAACATTACAAAATAGATTTAGCTGGTTTTTAATTAGGCTCGGCCCAAATCCCTAATAAATTAAAGCAATTGTTTTGGGTCTTCATGTTTTAGAGGCCCGAATTACTTTCTGGACTTTATTTTGTATTACCCCAATAATTTGTATTAGGCCCGAATTAGTTTATGGACTTTATTTTGTATTAGGCCTAATAGTTTGTAAATTTGTTAAAGTATTAATATAAGTTTTTAACCCCGTGTGTCACACGGGCTGTTAGACTAGTTACTCTATATATTAACTACCATCATGTTAGGGAATAGTGACCATAGGGAACACTAGCATGATGGTATTTAAGTAATGTTACGTCTCTCTTTTTTATACACAGCTGGTAACCCCTAAACCACCACTTTTCAAATCAACCCCTGATCTCCGACGACATAGAGGGAAGCGTGTGGTGATGTTGGCGCCAGAGTGGTCACCAGCGATGGTGAGAGGTGACGGAGATTATGTTACCAGTGTTTGTCGATGGTGAAGGCGAGAGGTTTTAACGTTTTGAAGACTACAAAGTTGTTGTCTTTTTTCCCTGTATAATACAGGCTGTATTTCTTTTTTCCCTTTAAACAACTCATTATTATTATATATAATAAATGTTGACCACCTTAGCAATGGTAATTAACGGAGTTGACCGTTAGTTACTATTCAACTCCGTTAGTTACTATGCAACTTCGTTAAGTTACTAACGGAGTTACTATTCAACTCCGTTAGTTACTATTCAGCTCCGTTAGTTACTATTCAACTTTGTTAAGTTACTATGAAACTCCGTTAAAATAGTACTAACGGAGTTACTATTTAATTCCGTTAGTTACAATTCTACTCCGTTAAAATAGTATTTAACTCCGTTAACTTAGTATTCAACTCCGTTAGGTTGCTTTTCAACTTCGTTAACTTACTACTCAACTCCGTTAAGTTACTATATTCAACTTCATGACTATCAAACTCTGTTAAGTTGCTTTTCAAATCCGTTAATTTACTATCCAACTCCGTCAACTTATACTACCTAACACCGCCAATTTTACTTTTCCCTACACTGGTGACGTGCGATATTGGTGTTACTTCGCATGGTTGTTCGCCTTAGCGCACCCAAACCTCAGTTACCCGCTGCGCGCCGCAACGTGCGCGGGAAAAAACTAGTTTTAACTAAAACATAGTTTTTACAGAACTGAAAACAAATAATAATGGATATTATTTTAATACTTTTTAAGTTTACACTAACTTTATTTCATCTCACGTATGTCATGGAAAACAATTTGCATGCTATATGTTTGGAAAAATAATTGTAACCAGATATTCGTTGGTATATTTAAAAACTTTCAACTTAATTAATAGCTTTTACCGTAATTCAATAAGTGGGCATAATTAATATATTAGATCTTTAACGTTTTATTCAAACTAAAATAAAAATATTTACATAAACACAAAATCATCTACACATTCATCACGCGTTTCATTAATTTGAAAACTTTTATCTCAATATGCATTTGTGTGTTAACCTTTTTTATCGGCACCGTGACGAACCAAAACAATGCTGACCAAAGTTTTCGGCGCTAAGCCCGGGAAATCTACTAGTTAGGGACACAATCTACAACTAGTACACCTGTCCGCTGCGACGGGTTACTAAAATTTATAACATTTATATTGTGTATATATTGAAGATCCCAATAACGTTTAATCTAAATGGGATCAAAAGCTGGTTAATTCTTATACATGCTGACACAAATATTATTATTATTTAAATATATCAATATAAATAAAGTAACATCTAAATCAACCAAAAGTATAACCAAACATTGAATAGAAACAGATAAGAAATCCGAAAGTTCACCAAAACTAAAAATTTGGCAACGCAAGTCTCGGCAAAACAAAGGATAGTTGCAATCTTTTCCAAGTTATAGTCATGTCCAATTCATTAACATCTTCGTAATTCAACATCATAATATATTTTCCAGTACTCAATAAGTATGATATGGTGTACCCTAAAAAGATGCTCAATAGAAGGGAAACCCATAATTCCATCCAACTTTCATCTTCAATCCTCAATATAGTCAACCTTATAAGAACTTGTCCCATGAGGCTATGATGTTTGGTTTCATGGAGCTTATGTGGCATCATGGAGCATGATGGAACATCACCCCTACCCTCATGACTCGTGATAATAGTGGAGATTCTCATGGGCCTCTCTAGAACTATCAAACCTTACTCTCATATCCACCATTGGCAACAATACGTATTTTGTCCAACCCTTCCATGGTCGGGGTGTGGCAAACAGTCGGATTGTACTATTTTGATTGACACCCCCTTGCTTAATCGCTCTAACCTGGTAGGTTCCAAAGGGGTGCGTTGTGTCTAAAGTATCGTTGCATTGTCTGGTGTGTACATTATGCAGGGCACGTTTTTGTTGTCGTGGTTTGGTTACATAGCTCATGTAGGCAAATATGTCAGCACCGTAATTGAACACTGAATCAATATTTTTTTAGCTATGCGTACCTTCTATTGAATGATTTATGTTTTCCCCAAACAAGTTACATTGTTTTCACGAACGTTACAAGAAATACCATACGAGGTTTCCATCCGAATGACTTTAAAGGTTTTCAAAAATAATTCAAAAAATGCCGGGTGAGGATTCCAAGGGAATGAATTTTAAGATTTTCATATACATTACAATGAAGTGCCTATGAGGATTCAAAGGGAATGAATTTTAAGTTTTTCATAAATATTCCATGGAATGCCCGCGCTAGGATGCTAAGGGAGTGGATTTTATAATTTTTTCATAAGTAATGCCTCGAGAGGATTCCAAGTGGATGATTTATGAGTTTTCTCAAGCAATGTCTCGAGTAGCGAGTTATAAGCTTTCTCAAACGTTTTACAAAATTTTCTCAAATTACATTTTGAGAAACGGTTTACTTCAATTTGATTGAAAGCTTCGTGATTAATGTTGGTAAAGTTTTGAAGTGTAAATCTTGTATTGTAATCATATAATCATGTGATACCCCGCAATTTCAGGTTAACACTTTAATTAAACTAACTTATACATATATTTGTAGCATTTTACTTGACTAAAGTTAGTTAAGTGAGTCACACGATACACGGTTATAGGTGAACAACTGCATACACAAGTCTTGAACCCTGAACGTTGGTGAAACAATAAAACAAATAATTGTATAATAACTCGTTTGATTATTTGCAATTATATGCTTATATGAACTTATGTGACGTTACATGTTATTATGCGAAAACATGGTACCGAGCTCGTAACCAACACTTGACAGATTAAGGATCGTATTTAAGTTATATATAAACTATTACGCAAAATTATTTAGAATTAAACGAAACTAATTTTTGTACGCGAGTATACGAGACCGGGTCCGCAACCGACTATAGTTAGACAGGGAGTTATAAACTAGTTATAAAATATTTGGGTTATATATTTTATAGATTAATTATTATATATATTACTCATTACATATATATATATATATATATATATATAGGGTTAGGATACTTTGAAAACCCATGTGAGTTGTGAGAACCATAGGAACTCTTTTGAGCCATTGATCTTGATGATCCAATGGTTGAGATCGAATGATTAGACTTTTTTGTCTTGACTTGTTTTTTAAGTATTTTTTAATTAAATAAAATGAATGAAAGGGTATTTAAGTAAAATGGCACGTGAGAGAAAAAATTATATAATATCATATTATTTTTTATTCCATTATTAAAATACCCACATTTTTTTAAATTTAATTTATTTTTTTAATTCATTTATTTTTCTAAAATAACACATTCAATAAACCCATTCAACTCAAACGTTTTTACACCCGTGTAAAATTTCAAAATTCAAACAATTTTACATCTGCTAATTGCCATCTCTCCCCCATGTATGAAAACGTTTTTACACCAGTGTAAGTCTACCATACACAAAACTATTACAAACAAATACGCTAGTGTAAAAACCAAACAAACATCTATACATTCATATTACGCCAGTGTAAAATTTATACATTCGTATTACGCTAGTGTAAAAAATACATAGTACACCACGGTAAATGCCCCACAAAACATCAACAAAAATGTATTACATCAATGTAAAACAACCATACATTCTACAAAATTCATACTACAACCAAACATTCTACAAAATTCGTCAACAGACCCATACCTGTTAAGATTCACACCCCCACCACCATTCACATCATCGTCGTCGTCTTCTATAACCTAAAACCATCCAAACCAACACCACGGTCGTCGTCTTATGTTCGTCACCATCCATGTCGTCTTCTGTTCGTCACCACCACCCGTCACCATCCAGATCTGTTCGTCACCATCACAAGAATAAACCAAACAAGAATCAAATCCCCAAAACACTAGTGTAAAAAACCAAAACTATAAAAGATGATGGTGTGTTTTATTACATCAAACTTTCTATACATTTATACTTACACTGGTGGAACTGGTGTTTTAAAAACATCAGTGTTTTCATAATAATAATAATAATAACAACAACAGAAATAATAATAATAACAATAATAATAATAATAATAATCATAATAATAATAATAAACATACCATCTTCAAATCTTCATCATCACCATCAGCCATTGAACCACCACACCCCCTCCACCACCATCAGCCATTGAACCACCACACACCCCTCCACCCCCGTCAGACCTAACACCATCTAACACCACCGTCACAGATCTAACACCATCTAATACCAAAAAACCACCACAGCCCCTCCACCATCGTCAGACGCCGTCAGACCTAACACCATCTAACACCACAGCCCATCCACCACCGTCACAGACCTAACACCATCATCAACCCCCTGAAACCCACCCTCGAAAACCCCACCAAAAAACCACCCACGAAGCACCACCCGTCGTCTTCTGTTTGAAGCCCCCACCACGAAGCACCACCCGTCACCATCCAACACCACGAAGCACCACCGGTCACCATCGATGAGAGAAAGAGAGTGTGTGTGTGTGTGATAAAGAGTAGAGAGAGAAAGTAGAGAGAGAAGAGTGTGTGTGAGAGAGAGAGAGAGTAGAGAGAGAGACACTATGTCTGATGAGAGTGGAGAGAGAGTGAGGTCAAAAGGTATTTATAAAAAGAAGTAATAATTACACTTTTGATTTTACTAAACTACCCATACAACATATTGTAAAATGACATTGTTACCCTCATGTTAAAAAATTATAAAATATTACAAATAGGATATGTGTCACATTTTGATTGGTCTATAGGAGTTTTCAAGTTCTCGCAACTCAGAGGAGTTTTCAAAATATCTGAATCCTATATATATATATATATATATATATAACTATAGGCTAGAGGTACCTGAAAATAAATAAATTAGTTTAAAAAATATATATCGTGGATTGAAGAATATATATATATATATATATATATATATATATATATATAACAAATTGATTGAATAAAAAAATTATAATAAATTAGTTAAAAAGAAAGAAATAAGAAAATACCCATTTTGGTAAATACTTTTCAAATCACCCATTTTGATAAATATTTTTTTCACCAACACTCGTTTGAAAAAAAAAAAAAAAAAAAAAAAAAAAAAAAAAAAAAAAAAAACTCCACTTTAAACGTCAACCATTCATTTTCCTTCTTACGAAGAACTGCAACTTCAGACCGGTCAGAACCCCACTAGCCGTTGACCATGGTTCAGATTTTATTCATGGCTTCTACTAACACGAATTACACAAAACAGTTTGCAAAGAAAGTGCTTTAGTTTAGGATAACAATTGTTCACTTTTAACCATTTTCCCCATCCCCACACTTCAATTTTAGATTGTCCCTAAGTAGTACTTGACCCGCGGGCGTTGCCCCGCGAACGGGTATCTAACCCGGTAATAATAAATATAACTGGGAAAAAATCGTCATATGTGGGACTCGAACACAGGACCGCGTGGTTAAAAGGTAGGCACTCTACCAACTGAGCTAGAACGATTTTCAAGAGGCTTAGGCACATAACGGAAAGTCAATCGGTTGCACCGCAGTAACGTCATCACAATCGACATCGACATCGTATACGCTAGCATCATGGCCAACCACCAAAGTACGCAAGTAAGCACACAAACCTATGTAGCGACAAATTCAGAGGAAAACACCCATAATTGTAGCGATAAATTCAGAAGAAAACACCCCTGAACCAACACAGGTTGTGGCAAACATACAAACAATAAGCCACATAATTACACATCTTCGACCTTCAACCAAAGAAGAAAGAAAATCACAAACCAATACCCTTAAAACAAAGGTGGAATAGCATATTAAAAGGCACAAACACGCATAAGAAACCGTAAACATACCGTAGAGAGTACCGATTCGATAACCAAAGGGGAACATTTTACTGGATATTAGGGTCGGAGGTGAGTCTTTTCAACCCTAATTGAGGAGATGAAGAGTAACTCTGTTTTGCGTTCTCTCTATTTCGCGTGGTGCAGTGCTACAGGTACAACGACGCGGTAAAGTACAGGTGCGGGTTCAGGGTGGTTCACGGCAGTGTAGTGCAGGTGGTAAGCGTGAAGACGATGGCGGTGGAATTCAGTGGTGAGCATGGAGAAAACGAAGGGGCTGGTTTGGTTAGGGTTGTGACAAAGCAACGTTGTCAGAGACGTGGAAGAGCACGGAAGGCGTCATAAAAAGAAAGATTTGGAAAGCAGTACCAAGGCATAAAAAGAACGTACCAAGTGAAACAGTAAAACGTACTCCAAATGAAATCTAACTAGTTGAATAACATAACGCGCGTTGCGCGTTTTACAATCGAGATTCAAATGAAGTGTTTATCAATACACAAAATCATTGAAGGATTCATACACCATGTCCCATATCTTAAACCAATAAGATGCTGTCACATGAGGTATGAAACCCAGAACGCATTATAACAAAGAAATATATATATTATAATGATTTAACAATACAAAAGAATTGCTAAGTATTCAATTGTAAATGAGTAAAATAACCTTTTCCTTTTGTCATTGTCTATGTATTATTTACAATATATTTGTAGTTGTATTTACAGCACAAATTTGAAGGAAAATGACCTAACTTTTCGGCAAAAGAGGCATCGATGGAGGTTTTGGGTGATAAGGAGCAGGTCAACGTAGGTGAAAATACGTCAAAGATGGCCGCTACCGAAGACGGCGCATGACGACTCGTGGTACGCGGGCGAAGGTGAAGGCGGCGCAGGCTAGACGTGGTCGGAAGGAGGGGGCGCACTATTGATGGAGACGACAACGGTGGGGATGGCGGCAGATGACGGCGGCGTATTACGGCGTCAGAGTGGAGCGACGTACGGCGGTTCGGGCTGCCGGAGGAAGAGGAAGATGGTGGCGGGAGGGAGGCGGTGGCTGAGTGGCTGTTGAAGTCGGTGGATGATAGCAGAGAAGATAGTGGCGGTGGTCTGTGTAGGTCAGCTGATGAGAGCAGAGCCAAAGAAAGAGAAAAAGAAAGAGAAGAAAGTAAAAAAGACGAAAATACCCCTGAGACGCAGGCATATTACAAGATTGCCATGTTACTATTCATTTTCTATATCTATAAATATATAGTTAATAATTGTATCTTTATTATATAACTAGTTTTATACCCGCCGCGCGTTGCCGCGGCGGGGGTTTACGAATACTCATATTTGACCCGATGGAAACAGAGGTACAGAACTGCGTCGCACGTTGCGGCGGCATCGCGCATTACAATGAAAACGCTAACATCTCCAACTCGTATTGCTCTTACTTGTAGTAGAGCCATTGTGTACTCATATGCGTAAATCAATTCTTCCGTGGACAAATCGTCAGGATCTTGTGGCTCGTAATATTCAAATGTTGGGGGAGGTTGTGTAGTCGATGGGTGTATAGTTGGTTGATGAGTTGTTGGTGTGTGTAGTTGGTGGGTGTGTAGTCGGTGGGTGTGTAGCCCCAACGTGGTTCTGAGTTGTTAAGTCATTACCCGTGCTTTGCCATGGAGCCCATATATATATATTCTTTACGCATTCAAACACCCTTTAATCTTGTCTCTAATTTTACACTAATATCAGTTATAAAACTCAAACACTTTGTAATACCAGTTCACAAAACTTAAACGATGAGTATAGAATCAGACAAATTTTTTAACTATACAATTGATTGTCTACCAATATATCAACGTTTTATTATAATAAAGACTTACCATTATGAAGTGGCAGCAAGTTTCAAGACACTCAAGTCATAAACCACACTTCAATTTTCCCCAAATCTCTCTCTACCTCTCTATCTCTTCATTCCCCTCCTCCCTGCTCTACCTCTCTATGCTTTTCTCTACCACCACCATCTGAAAGGTCCACCCAAACACCATCGCCAACAACTGCTGTAACCACAACCATCTCCGACAATGACCTCAGCAACCACGAACACACCCAGCCCCACCATCTCCGTCCTCTCCGATCAACATCAATAAAAAATCCAGTCACCACGACCATCGGCATGGCGAAAAAGCCACATGCATCAGGTGATCTAACACGCTAACCACCACCGCCGCCGCTAGCCAGTTTTAAAGTGAGCTACCGTTTTTTGTTTTTGTCTGGTTCGATAATACGGCACCGCTGCTATGTCATCGTCTCACAGCTAAAACCACTAACAACCACCGGGTCTATTTTTGTCTGGTTCAATAATACGGAACGCCGTTTTTTGTTTTTGCGGGGTTCAGGAGATGCGATGTACAGATGGGATGACGGGTGACAAAAAGAGGAAGCAGTGATGAAGGAAAGGGTAGAGAAGGAGGAGAGAGATGTTGATGGACAGATGTAGAGTGTAAAGGGAGATACCTGTTCAGCAGGTAACTGACCTGCTTTAGGGACTTGTACGGTGACTTAGAAGACGCATCGACCGGTTGTATTGAGGGGAATAGAACACGTCCTCTCAGAGCCGACGTTACATTTTAATGCTATTAATAATGTGCTGTAACTGAAAAACTGAAGAGTCCAATAACGGTGGCCAAATGTCGCAATGTTGTGCCGCCACAACTGACAACTGTTCTGCTGGATTCTCACAGACTGTCATCATACTTTAAAGCATGCATACAATGGAAGCATGATATAATAACCACAATAGATAACATCATAAGTTTGTACAATCAGATAAATAAAGTAGTAAAGCACAACTCGAAAGCCAAATGTATCAACAGCCAAACAAAATACAGGATCCTAAGTCCTAACCAACTAATCCTGTCCACGACCACCCTGCTGCGCACAGGGTAATGGATAACTCGGTAGTTGAAAACCCCTCATCCTGGCAATCCCGCAAATCGTTGCCACCATCCAATCAAGCAGCTCCCTCAGCTCCATAATACTATCATCACCGACCTGCTGTCTGGGGTGCTCCATAATACTATTATCCCCGGCCTGCTCGATAAGGGGTGTCATCACCCATTCAATCTGCTCTTTCATCTCCATAATACTATAATCCCCGGCATGCTCGAGATGGGCTGCCATCACCCATTCAATCTGCTGCCACAGCTTCATTAAACTATAATCCCCAACCTGCTTTCGGGGGTGCTCTCTCTGGAACCCTTTGTCTAAAAAAGGTGTACAAAACCGGTTCAGGTCAAAAAGGTATATGTTCATATTCTTTTTTTTTCCTAGCTTTTATATCTAAACAATGTGTTAAACAAGATTACAGAGAGTACATTAAATCTAATTATTTGAATGAATCAATTCAGGAGGCTTTATGGATTAAAAATGCAATACCTTTATCTTCAGAAAATCGACCACGGTCCGTTATATGTATCAGCCCTTCTGATGACAAGTACTTCCTCTGTTTCTCCCTTTCGTCATTGTGTCCAGCAAAAGAACTAGCTCTCTTCAAAGATTTTATCTTTTTGCCTAAAAAGGTGATCAAAACAGGTTCGGGTCAAGACTGCATATGTTAGTTCCCTTTTTTTCCAACCTTTTAATCAATGCGTTAAACATGATTACAGAAACTACACTAAATCTTATTTTATGAATGAATCAATTTATTTAGGATTAAAAATGCAATACCTTGATCAATTTCACCACGGTCTGAAATTTGTAACAGCCCTTCTGATGACGAGGACTTCTTTTGTTTCTCCTCTTCATCACTGTATTCTATTACTCCATCAAAAGAACTAGCTCTATTCAAAGACTTTTTCTTTGTGCCTAAAAAGAGGTGGAAAAAACGGAATATGTTATTTTTTTTTCTAGCTTTTATATGTTATCAATGTGGTAAACAAAAGTACAGAAACTAGAGCTAAATCTAATTATTTGAATAAATCAATTCAGGATTAAAATTGCAATACCTTGATCAGCCTCCATGATATTGTCCCTTTTATCTTCCGAAATTTCACACCAGTCGGAAATTTGGAACAGCCCTTCTGATGACAAGCACTTCTTTTGTTTCTCCCTTTCATCAGAAGAACTAGCTCTATTCAAAGACTCTTTCTTTTTTCCTGAGAAGGGTGGTCAACACGGTATATGTTAGTAATCTTTATCTGTCCTAACTTTTATATGTAATCAATGTGTTAAACAAGATTACACAAACTAACTTAAATCTAATTTTTTGAATGAACCAATTTAGGAGGCTTTATGTATTAAAAAGGCAATACCTTGAGAAATTTGACCACAGTCTACAATTCGTACCACCCCAGGGGGTGTTTCCAACTCATTAATACGACACAAAGTTGACATTCCTTTCCTTACCTTCCCGAAAACAACACCTAACCTGCCATATAACGGATTAAACAAGAAAAAATGACTAGTTAAACATTCAAAGGCCTATGTCATAAGTATATTATCAAACAACTAAATCCAATATTTAATTATAAACTTATAATAGAAGCCCTTAGATGTTGATTTTGGAAGGCGTTTCCTAAAAGAGAAAATTGACTTGAAATGATGTGTCCACATAATAGACATGTAAATTACCCATCCATATAACTTGAACGTCGGAAGGTTATGTAGAACAGAGATCCAATTGCATATGAGGCAAAATGATGTTGCATAGCTACCATGCCAGGCTCACTATGATGCACTCGAAAATTCTCATCTACAAAACCACATAAAGCATTAATACTAATATGAATGATAGGTACTAACAAAAAAAAATATATCTTAAAAACATTAGAAACAAAGAACATTTTTTAAATTGTACCTTTGAAATATCCTCCGTAGATGCTTTCCCCACCTGTGCAAATGCAAACCATCAAAAGATCAACCCCCATAAAAAGCTGATGGAAACAAGATTTAAATAAAATACATACAATCTGGATCCTCTGAGAAAGCACCTCCTGCAACAACGGAAATAAAAAAAGTTACTACACATAAACATGCGGTGTAAACGAACCGAGCCACTTATGAGACCGCCACGCTAAAAGGTCTAAACAGGGGGGTCAATTACAGCCCTAAGCCTTTAAAAATGCCAATCTCTCAACGTATGTATGTTTATAAATGAGAAAAGGAAGTATTGCACTTGACTTACCAAAGCAATCTACGAAATAACCTTAGTTACACAAGTGGAAAAGCTATTTTATTGAGATAAGCATAAAAACATACCTGAGCCAAGAGGCCGTTACAGATATTGAGAACAGTTCCTTTGTAGTGCAAGGGTAATTTTGTAGTTTTTCCTATCCCCTTTTCCCCTACACATATAATAATATATATATATATATATATAGAGTAGAGATCAAATACATATAGTTTTTTTGTAAGAACTGTGAGAATCAAAGGGGGTAAAAAAAATTTATTTTTTTTTTTAGAATTTTTTTTTCCCATGTGCTTAAACATTCTTTCTAGATGAATAATACAAAAAAAAATTTTAAAAAAAAATTTTTTTAGTGTAATTACGTCATTAAGGTAAATACATTAGTTTACACTAGAGTAATTATGTAATTACTCTACACGTAATTACTCTATACCAAATTTTTTTTTTTTTTTTAGTTTTCAATACTATAATACATGTTTAACAATATGGGGAAAAAAAATTTTAAAAAATACCCTCCTTTGATTCTCACAGTTCTTACGAAAAAAGCTATTTGTACCGGATCTTTCCTCTATATATTACAATTACTAACATCTTAGATATACGGGCGCGGGCAGAGACACACACCTGTGCAGAGGGCTCGGAAATTCTCAGCTGTTAGAGGCACGATATTAGAAAAAAGCTGCAAATGGCAAATAATGAATATCATCCATATTGAAAAAACAAACAATACATGGTTTGCAATACAATACAAGGGTCAAGTTATTCTACACAGTGCCACAAAAATGAGAAGGGTGAGAAGGATACAAAAAACACAATAGAACATGAAATATGACACAATGAGCCACAAAATATAACACAATGCCAAAAAAATATAACACAGGTTACACAACGATGAAAAAAAGACACAATGAATTGAAAAAATGACACAATGATGAAAATAAGAAAAAGACACAATGTGATATAACGCATATTCTAAAAACTACAAGCTAAATCCCCAAAAAACGAAGACCTAAAAACTAACGTCGTAGGGTTCGATAAGACGGTTCCAATGCCGTTTGAATGAGTTCAATCGGAGTCCGTTTGATACCCTTCCTACGACTTCCTATTTTTCTTTCACTGTGTATTTGATCCTAACCCTACAATACAATACAATACCGACCTCGATTTCAAGTCTTTCAGGAGGACCTCCATCGACGGATATATCCAAGAACACACGAGGGTTGTCCTGACTGCATATTTTTCTAACTATACCATACAATCAACATAATAAGTGAATAAGGTCTAAAGTATGATTATTGTTATTCTTATTACTATTATGCTGTAATCAATACAACAACGAACATGAGATTGAATCCAATTGTCAAATATACAATGCTTCGATAAAAACCCTAACACTAACTCTAGCAGTCGCATGATGTTACGAAGAAGGTATCACAACGAATATGTTAAGAATCGCGTCAAAATATAAACTTTTTACGGAAACGAAGCATCCGATCGGTTGATTACGACTTCGAACGCCTCCAACATTGAACGCCGTATAATAATTAAAACAATAAAAACAGGAAAACAACGTCATAATATATATATATATATAGAGAGAGAGAGAGAGAGGGACCCACCGTCAAAAATATCAGACATTGTTGATGCTTCCTTTTCATGTCTTTCGTTCCCGTGTGTTGTGTGTATATATATATATATGACTTTGAGGGCATGTTTGGGATTCCTTCTCCTTATCTCCTTATCTCCTTCTTCTACCTCCTTATCTCCTTAATCAAAAAGTTTCAATTTCTTACTTATAACTTATCTCCTTTTCAACCCACTACCCAAACAAACTTATCTCCTTATCTCCTTTTTTATTAAGGAGATAAGTTATAAGTTGGTGAAATAAGGATCCCAAACATGCCCTGAAAAGAAATGGATGGTTTACGTTTTTTTTAAACGGCTAATTTCATTAAAACAAACGAACCAAACCACAAAATGGATGGTTTACTTATACCATCCTAAAAGCACTTAACTACACGGATGGATGGTCCCTGTAGACTCTATCAGATTCTACCTATGGTCCCTAACTTATCTACCATCTGTATTTTTTTTTTAACGGCTAACAAATCAATCTTGAGCACTCTCAAAGTACACACTGAACAAAGAAGTACTCCGAGAGTAACCCGGGTCCACCAATTCCTAGGGAAAACCCGTCGTCCGAAAGCCCGCTGCGGTAAAACCCGGCCCACAAGCAACATTTTTGTGCCGGTAGGACTCGAACTCCCCACCTCCCATAAGGAAAACAAGGAGGGTGTCACTCCACCATAAGGGGATTGGCTATCTACTATCTATACTTACTTATTATAATAGAAGAATTGTGAGTGACATAAGAAAGCTGAGTTGTCAACCATAGAGATGAAAAAGAGTTGAGATGTCAACCATAGAAGAGTTGTGTGATGCAAATGCTGATGTCATAAATTAATTATATATTAATATGTGGGCCACTCGTTAAAAATTCCTTCTAACATCTGTTGAGCTCAAATACAGAAGTTATAACATATGTTGACTAGATTGAGCTCCAAATTCAAATTTCAAAACCAAAAGTCTGACACAAATATAAATGTACTCTTTCTCTTAGATAATATATACATCTGGTCTCTCTCTCAACCCTGACCTAAATTAAAATTCAGATTTCTCTATCACTCTCTCTCTCTCTCTCAATTCTCTCTTTTACACACACAGATTCAGATCAAGATTAAGATTAACATTAGGATTTTGATTTTATCAATACCTCAGATGGAAGACATAAGGTTCTGAATTGTTAGAACCCCTTTTCGTGTGTTTCTATTTTTTGTGTGTTTAGACTAAGGAAAAATAGAGGACCAGAGGTATTTAGCGAGAGAGAGGGAGAGGGAGACAAAGTAGACAGACCTGGCAACGATAACAGCAACGTTATCCACGTAGCAAGGCTGGAGGGGAGATGGTAAAGGCGATTGTGATACTTTAACCTAACTCTAATAATTTTAATTATAAGTTTATAGCATTGCACTTGACTAGGATTAGTTAAGTGAATCACACGATACACTATAGTGTGTTAGAGATTGAACAAATAGTAATTCGGAGAATTATTGGAATTATCAGATCACATATATGCGTCATAAACCCCGAATGTTGGTGAAATTTTAACAAACATGTATTGTGTCATAGTTTGTGTGAAATTACGTGCAAATATGTGATTATGTGAAACTGCGTAGATTAACGTATGCAAGAACTTATTTATTAATATTTAGATTTTAATAATTGTAATTGATGTTATTATAAAAGATATTAATAAATAAAAAGAAAATTTAAAAAAATCTGAATAAGTCTCGCCTGCAGGCCGCGAGAGTATTAGTTAAGGGCCCCGCGACCCGCTGGCAGCTATAGACAGACTGTAAAGTGAACCTCGCCGCGGTACGCGGGAGAATCACTATGACCCCCGCGACCCGCGGCCGCGCCCAGTGCGACTACTTTTCATTTCTTTATAACAAAGTCGATATGATCGCAAATTTCTTCACACCAACCATTCTGATCGAGTCTCAACACCCTAAACACGATTTCTAAGCATCCAAACTTGTTATAATCATACCATTGAAGTTCTTTAAGGCTTTGTGAAGTTGTAGCGTCTAACATCGATCTATATTAAGGAAATTGTCTCACGGCACGGGGTGCCTACCTCAATTATATCGGATCGAGATGCTCGGTTCACCTCTCGTTTCTGGACCACCCTTAATAAGTCTCTGGGTACTCGCTTCGACTTGTTACGAGCCTGTGTAGTGGACTTTGGCATTAGCTAGGAAAAGCATTTACCACTCGTGGAATTTTCTTATAATAATAGCTATCACACTTCGATCCAGTGCGCACCATTTGAGGCATTGTACGGACGTATAATTACCATTTCAGTTTCTATGTCCAAATTCTATTGTTTGTTCTCATGGTTTTATAAATGTTGTTGTTATGATTGCCGTTATAGTTTGTTAATGAAATTACTTGAATCAACAACATTTCTGCCTCAAGTTACTGATTGTTCACTATTTGTTTAGTTGATTTCATCAATTTTTGATATAATATATGTTTTCCCCACCCAAATTTTATTGTTAAAAGTTACTGATTGTTCATAATTTGTTTGGTTGATTTCATCAATTTTTGATATAATATATGTTTTTCCCCAATTTTATTGTTAAAAGTTATTTGATTGCCACATTTCTTGCTCCAATAATTGATTGATTACTATTAGATTAGTTGATTTCATTGAATTTTGTAATGATATTATTGGGATTGGGTATATGCGAGTATATTGATGCTGTGATAGAAGAGGAACGAGTGATTGTGCACATAGATTTCAGATCAGAGTTTGAAATTGCAAGATCCACCAAAAGCTACAGAGCACTTCTTCAGATGCTTCCTCATATATTCGTGGGTCGACCTGATCGTTTACAGAATATCATCAACATAGTTTCTGATGCTGCAAAACAGAGCTTAAAGAAGACAAATTAGAGCATCTGTGCTTCCTGTGGTCAAATAGATCCAAGCGTTTCGAATTAGAACTTGAAAGAAAGCTTCGAGGTAAGATACATACATAGATTAAAACCACATCTGCCCAGTCATCTAATTTAATCTTCTGTTTGGTTTATATCTGATTCAGGAAACAGAATAGATCTTCCCAGGACAAAATTAAACCCAGATGAGCAAATGTGCTGGTAATGTCGCTATTATATGCTCAGCTGAATCAATGGATTTAATTTTCTCAAACTGGTTATTGATGTATCTTCCTGATAAAGAGGTGAGTTGTGAACCTGTTCCTTCGAAATCTTCTATATTATGTTGATGTTTAATGAGGTTCTTGTGACCGAATGAGTATAGGTTAGTTTATACGTGGCTGTTCTGCTTAATGTCTAACCCATTTACTAAACGGGTCAAGTTTGAGTTGACATATATCACATATTTATTTAAACAGGTTGACCCATTTAATACAACCCTCCAATCCATTTAGCACATTTACGACTTGATTTTAAACAAGTCATGCTCGAGCCACATGATTTTAAATGTGTCCCTATTATGGTTAATGTCTTAAAATACAAATAAATATATGGGTCGTGTTCAGGTTCAACGGTCATGACACAATTTCCCAAAGTTTATGAACTGCTGATGTTAACTACTGATGAAGTAGTTAACTACTGATGATCATCAGTAGTTAATTACTGATTCAGTAGTTAACTACTTCAGATTGAGATGACCCAAGATGGTAGTTTTGGGAAAAATCGTCTCAAGTACACGGCTCTCAATTTGTTCTTTCTTTGTTAATTGCATTTAATGATTTTGAATATTACCATATGTACTTAGGATATTAATATATTTGAATTTGTTTAAGCTTGAATGGTCATTGTTAAGTGTTAATCAAGTATTTAAATTCTAAACACCACCTATTAATGTAACACCCCAACCGATGGCGGAATCATCGAGGTGTCACATAGTGACGATTGTTCAAAAGCACATGGTACTAAAATGTAAATATTATTGAATAAGCCAAAACTGTCTTACATTGAAATGGAAATACAAAGTCTTAAATGAAATGTAAATAATGAAATAACTGAAAATAAAGCACTAAAAGTCCTTGTTTAAGCACTAGATCAAACTGCACCTGAAACATGTACAAAATAGGTTTGTCAACATAAGAAATGTTGGTGAGCATTCCTAGTTTTGATATATATAGTAGTTAAAAGATATACAATTCAAGTGCAAGCTACAGTGCAAATATGTAAACTATGTATCATACAAATGAGCGAAATCAACCCTGTGACTGTATAATGTACTAATGAACTGCGGTGTACTTATCCAATAATTGGATAAAAACTTAACAATGGCCACGGATTCTCCGATGAAAAAGGGGGAGAATCAATCTAGGCGGGTTGTCAATCCAAATAGCGCTATCCAATGTTAAGGTCGGCTTGTACCATGTTAATGATTTCACTAAGTACAAATGTAATCCACATGTATTGTCTAAGCATAAAGCACGTTGTAAGCAATGCACATAGTACTAGAATTGTATTGTGAAAATGTAAATTTGTATTTGAATTTGTAATAGTGTACATGTAACACCCCAAAAATAATAAAAGCAAAAAGGGGATAGGAAGTACTCACTGTTCACGTAATAGCTTGGGATTTAACTGGACAACGAGATTTGAATTGAGATTACCCACGAAAGATCAACCTAAAGAATTTGATAATGTGTAAGGGACTAACTCTAGGATACATGTACTTCTAGGGTTTCGAATTGGGGATAAACGTTTATTTGATTAATAAACAATTTGTTTATTAAATATAAGAAATTTAATAAATAAATAAATAAAAGTCTCTTTGTAAAATTTTAAATTGAATATAGTCACAACATCAGGTTTTGAATATGAAAATAATTTTTATAAAATTATTTTTCCGAAAATAGAATATTTAATCTAATTATTTTCAATTGTCAAAATATGACTTTAATATCTAAAAATATTAAAATTAAAGAACTTCTGAATTAAAAATTGTATTTCAGTTCTAGATAGTTAGAAATAATTTATATAAAATTTTGGTGCAAAAATATTGGAAAATGAATTTATTATGAATTATTTATGATTAAAACTAACAAAAATTAATTAAAAATATAAAACGAACGGTTTTTCTGAAATAAAAATATTTCTGAAATGTTTAAGAATATACAAGTTTAGTGTAATTTTTGTGGAGTTTAATAAAATCGTTTGGATATTTTTATTGAATTTTATAATTTTAAATGAATAAACTTGTAATATTTATAGTATATATTAAATAAATTATTTTTGAAAAACTAAAAACTGGATAATGAACTTCATTATCAGAATAGCTTAAAATAAATTTTATAGGATTTATAAACCATATTTAGTATTTAAAAATTAATATTGAATATATAAATAATAAAAAGTAAAGAAAACAAAGTGAAATAAAAAAATGCATGTGCCAGGGCTCGAACCCGAGCCCCTGGCCGGTTCGACTCCTTAATCACAAGCCAGCGACCACTAGGCTGACCCTGAGAACGAGTTTAATTTAATTGAAAATATATATAAGGCTTGTCTGTTAGAACTCGTAATATGATAAAAAAGAAAAGGTGCAGACGGGTATCGAACCCGCGTTTCTTTGTTAACAAACCAACAGACACAACCACTTGATCTATACCAGTGGTTGTGTTTGGTTTACTTCTGTTTTAAACATACAATCATGTCTGCAGAGGTGTTCTTCCCCAATTCGAATTTGTTTGAGCCCTAGATTATCAATCGAATGAATTAGTAATCAATAGCCCCTGAAATGATGGGGCTATTGTTTCTTATGGGCCGATTAACAAAACCAAGACACGAAATAACACTTACAATACGATAGAGACTTCGAATTGATTGGTCAAGCGTGGAGTCAACACGAGCTCAATTCGAATAATCTACGAATAGTTAACAGAAATTGGGGGTAGAGGGATGTTTGTCGGCGAGTAGAGGTTGTCTAGGAGTGTCCAATTTATAGTATTCTTATGAATTCGTAATTTTAGAAATCTTTGACCCACATTAAAGGTAGACGCGCCTAGGGTTTACAATTGGCTTGTTTAACACGAATTAACAGCTGTAAACGACTAGGAGGAACGTTTAAGACTCGAATCAAAAGATATTGTTTCCAGATTTGAGTTAGAATGCGTTAATTTTACGAATCAAAAGTGTCGGTCATGGTTTGACTTCTAAAGTCCAACCATGGTCACATTGGGTAGTTGATAAAAAAATAAAGGTTCCAGATTTAACACAATTGTGCTTATGGCCTAGAGGTGGAACGTGTGTGTGTGAGTAATTGGACCGGCTTGGACGCGGGTTCGAACCCCGGTCCAAGCTATTATTTTTTTTGTAATTAATTCAAGATTTTTATGTTTGTATATGTTTATAGTATGATTGTATGGGTCCAAAAGTGTCACAATATATTTTTTTGAAGGTACGGAAATGATAAAAAATGTAACGTTTTATTATTCAAGGTCTCAAACGTACATAGGATAAATACGAAACGTTAAAAGAAAACGAAAAGTGACGGATGTCACAATTAACAACATAAAACATAGGGGTATCTTCATGGATCAAAATCAGTTTAACCCATGGTTATCCAGCAATGGTTACCAATGTATTTGTTTCACTTCTTGAAATTTTCTTCATCCAAACGGTGAGAATGGAAGTCTACAACAAACTTAGAACAAGCTGCTGTAAGCGTATAAAAACCTAATCAGGGAGAGGCTTTCTTTGAACATGGAGACCATCTTTATGGAGTGGTAAGTATTTTTACACAAGTTTGACTTTTAATGGTTAATTATATTTCTTTTGGTTATATGTATTGGATGTCTGTGAATAAAAATTTAAATTTTAATCCATAATTTGATTTGTAGCAGCCAAATATTTGAATTGTAGCAGGCCAGTAGTTATGTCGAATGTCAATTTTGTGATAGCCTATATTTTCGTAGCAGCCTGATATGATTTTTATCCTCTCGAATACCCGAATAACCCGGCCCTTACTAAACTGAAACCCGAACTACCCACCAAACTATATTTTAACTTTTAGCAGCAAAAAATCTGACTTTTAGTTATGTTGTATTATATGTAATCTCATTGTAATCACAATCAATACACAATCAATATACAATTATACTAAGTTTATCTTGGTATCAGGGCCTTTTCTGATCCAACCCTATTGCCGCCTACAACAGCCCTCATCAACCCTACAACAGCCACAAACATCAACCCAAACAATCCCTCTCTTTTTTTTATAGATGGCTGCTCCAGCAATCATTGCCTTTACCACAGCAGAGAAAACATCCCATAACTCCCATAAACTCGGTTTTACCCTATCCCCCACAAATTATGGCCATTGGAAACTTATGATACAACCTTTTCTTGTCACCCACAGCCTATTCGGCTATATTGATGGCAGTATACCCTGTCCGCCACCAACTATCACAGCCTCTGCATCTGGTAAAGATACAGAAGGCTCCGTACCTGTTTCTCAACCCAACCCCGAACATGCTGCTTGGTTGTGTAACGACGCCCATGTCCGAATGCTGCTCATCTCCACTATCTCTGAAACCTCTTTTCAACACGTTCAAGGTGTCACTTCCAGACACTTCGATGGCAGTTCTACTTTGGAAATTTGAAGGCCTTTGACTCCGTTTTGCTTCGTCGGAGAAGCATAGTAAATTAACACCACCAGCAATGCATATGGCCATATTCTTCTATTTTCTCGACATGTCTTACTATAACAGAAAATACTTGCTAGGGAATAGGGATTCATTGAACTACAAAAACTCATACCGGTTATTCCACATAAAGAGGAACTTGATTATAATCGGAAAAGGTAGGCATGTAACAGAAAATAATGTATGAGGAGGAGGTAAGTAACATGGCCATGGCAACATGGTTGAGATGGGACTTGGGAGGGTTTAACAACATGGTTAAGGTGGGAGGGTTTAACACCATAGGTGGGTTCCTGCCCGTTAGAGGTCACCAGTTCGATTCCTGCCAACCCCCTACTCCTGGCAAGTGGTAGTGGCGGTGTTTCAGTTGAAGCACCATGGCGCCGTCTCGAACCGGGTCCGCGTCGCAATACCCGTTGTGATAAGCCCAGTGAGTCGCCAAAAAAAAGTAACACGAAGGGTAAAAAAGTTTATTTCAAAAGAAATGTCTGCATCAAAATAACCCATAATCAAAATATGAACAGTAGCTAGAAGAAAAAACCATGAATAGGGTGTAGCAAATTAGGGCAATACACCATTCATTGTAATTGAATCACGATCACCAAGCAACTGTAAGTTGGACCAAAAAATTACCTGTCTTAGTTGAGTTGCTGAAGCAAGAGATTTCCTTATGACTAAGTTGAGGTCTGATGACGGTTATTGTAATTGGACAAGCTTTAATGGCTGAAAAAGGAATGAAATACTTCATTAGATTACATTATAGGTTTTCCCTAAAACTGGAGAAATGAACAAAGCTAACTTAGCTGTGAAAAAAAAAGAAGCAAACTATGAAAACCCAAACCCTAGAGGCATAGAAGAGTACGTACCCTACCTTTAAACACCATCTCTACCGCTAAAGTTTCACGACGGAACCCTAATTGTCGGTCACCACCGTCGCTATGGTCGCCGGAAAAACAGATGTCAAACCGTCTCGAAGCAAGGTTCTCCGGTGGTTGGTGACGTCAAAACAACAACTACCACCGTCTCACTTTCTTTCTTTTTGATAAGCTCTCTCACACTTTTCACTTTTGTCTCTCTTTCTCTGTTGTATAATGTCTGCCGAAAACCTGCATTTCTTTTACACGCGTAATAATACCAAAGATTCCAGAGAAATGAGTCACCAAACCACGTGTCAAACAAAAAGCTAAACCACGTGAAAAATAAGCCAGGAAAAGAAATTGGAAAACCCAAAGAGTCGAACCCGGACAAATAGTTTAAAAGTACAACAACCCAACCAGCTGGACTGAGTTCAAGATTAAAATGTAAACAGAAACCAACATATTAAAACCCAGAGAAGACATGATGGAAACATAAAAAAAAAGGGTCGAATAGTAGCCTGCCACATGGCAAAGCTACTGTTCAAAGACATTCATCTTTTAATATAGTGTAATGATGTCCAATTATCTGACCATGACCCTTGACTCGTGAATGTGATGATCCAGCTTCAAATATAGAATGACCAGCAATAATCTTGATTGATTTTAGCTATTGATAGGTATAGGACGGCCTGACTTCTTTGAATCATCTATCACAAATTAGGGAACAAGAAGTTGCGGGCACTATTCAAATCTTACTTGGAAGAGCAAAAAATATCTTAACCCATTGATTACTTCAACCATACTTTCAGTCAGAAGTAGCGATGAGCTCGGTACCATACCGAGCCAGAATCCAAGGAATGACATTATTAGAAACCAAACTTTTGCCGATCAACATTCTTCTGGCGGATTTTTTTTGAAACCTATCAAGAACTCAATGACAACCAAACAAAATCACAAAAAGAAAAATCAACTTTTTAAAGGATTAATGCAGCAAATTTTGAAAATTTCATGTGCATTTTCTTTCTGTGGAAGTCATCTGTTATTTTCATTTATATATTCAACTAGAATGGTGACCCGCCGCACGTTGCGGCGGCGGCGTCAAAAGTAGAGCGACTCGTATTTATCATGACCAATAAATATAGGTGTAGTAACACTAAATCATTAGATGTAGTCTCATAACCCAAAGTTGCAAACTGAAGCAATTTAACACACGCAAATGATAGATAACAAATGATGATAATTGATTTGTGGATCGTGATCAACAAATACAACAGTAGTGACAATATTAGATGCATACATTAAGATGATAGATAACAAATAAAAATCATAATTCAACGCAATTATGTTACTAATGTGTTTCGATGAATTGCGTATTAAAGCAAGATAAAATAATGTATATGCAGGGGCTAATTTGTAATTTCGCAAAATCAGTTTGAAGTTAAGTTCCTACAACAAACAATGTTACAGCTTCCCACGACTGAATGGCTAGGCGCATGCGTAGCTCATGTGCAACATCATACGCGTTGTCATAGAAACAAACCAAAGTGGTAGCACAACATCAATGACTCATTGTATGCTTTCATTCATATCAATAAAAAATACATACAATTTATAAACGTTTTTTTTTTTTCATTTTCCTCTACACACACTCTTTCTCAACTCCTCTATTCTCAACTTGCTAGGGATTTTGTTCACGGAATTTATACTTAGATATCAGATTTGCAGAGGCATGTATACGAACCAATCCGAAACTACACTGATTACATAAAATCATTATATAAATAATGCATGCACATGGAGAGAGGTGTGTAATAGTCTGTTAAATTGTTAATGTATAAAATACCATAAAATCAAAGACCCATAACAAAGCAAGAATTGAAGAAATCTTACTATTGAAAGTAGCAAGTACACTATTTTTGTTAGATATTACAGCATGTTTAATTGACATGTCACATTCTATAGCAGTGAATGTCGAGTTCCACAAACAATGATAAACAACTATTGAAGTGGATATTGAATTCGTTGTTAATAACGATCATAGCGCCTGCATAGCGAATAGCGTAGCGCTTATGTATCGATATATGGTTGATAGCGACAAATGGCGGGGGAAATAGCAAGATTTTTGTATTATTATGATTTTGTTTTTAGTAAAATAGACATAAAAAATCTCTAAAATTTTCTTTTGGTATATCGAGCGCTAAACATGAAATAGTGACCGCTATTTCATCGCTATCGCTACATAGCGTATCAATAGTTTGTCGCTATCGTCCGCTATTCGCTATTGACAACTATGAATTCGTCCATAACAAAAGGCAATCTTCATACATACATGTATAAAGAATATATTACAGCCATGTATAGGACTATATTACACTCGAAATAAACCTTACCTGCAGAAGTCGAATGATACAAATTGTTGCATATATAGGACCATATCACATTCAAAATTAACCTTTCCTGCAGAAGCCGGGTGATACAGATTGTTGCGCCAATAAAACATCACGAAAGACGAACTGAAATGAACAATCAATATAAATTCAGTAAACAACAGTGAACCTTAAACATATAAGAAATGTATTTCTACCATTTAAGGCTGCTTTCATCTTATTTACAAATAGTAAGTGGTACTGCACAAAGAGTTAAGTCCTTATTTATAGTTGTTTAAGAGCTTGGTTTGAGCAAGAAAAAAGTTATTACTTAAGCAAAAGTTGTAAGAATAGCAAAAGAAACAACGAAAGCGCGTACGCTAAGAGTCACATGTTGCATTAAAGAACCTAAAAACTATGAATAACACATCATATAGCTTAAATAACTTGGACATAGATTCCATTTTTATTCACAGTTACAAACATTTATAATTTGACGACACAACAATAATACTAAGAACTTTTTTGTATCATGAATACAATATTACCTCAGGTTCGCATTTATACCACTCAGGGTCCTCTTCTTCTATTATTGACCCAAGCTGACCCACCTCTTATTTGTTGAACATACTTAGTTGAGTAGGGATAATAAACCTTCAAAAGTAAATAGTTACTCAAGAAAACCAATTGAAGTATACTAAGGTTTACCTGATTAGCAAGAAGGCTTCTGAGGCTATCAAACAAATAGCAGCCTGTGTTACTCGGCACCTGCATTCAAGATATCACCAATTCCAAGTATAAGCCATATTTTGTATAAGTAATTATGTGCTATAATATGTAGTTCTGTATATCTAGAACAAAAAACTAATAACACAACAAATTTGTGCACAACCTCTCTTAACACAGATCTGAAACCGCATCATAGATCAGGTCCTATACATTCAAAACAATGAAAAAAACTAATAACACAACAAATTTAAAAACATATAGTCACAATCGATTAAAATAAAACATAAAAACCGTAGATCTGGTAAAAAAGGAGGACTAATACCTTTGCCGATCTGGATATTGGCCTGGCCGATGTGAACAGTTTTCAACTCCATGAAGGAAGCCGTTGGATATCATGGTCCTTTGTATTGGGATTTATTATTCACCTCATCTTCAACAACAGCTACTATTGTTGTTTTAGCCCCATGTTGCCGGGTGAGTGATGACGATGGCTGTGTTGGTGACCGCTGCTACACCCACCCCCTTCGAAACCCTAGCCAAAATCCACCACATGTGAATCATACCCAAGACATGTAAAACACCATAGACATGCCATTAACAACTCAATAAGCATATTAAGGAAATGTCAAACAAATAACATCATATTACCATTATCCCTTTCAAGAATATTGGGTAGCCTTAGAACGACGCAATCAGCGTCGTCATCTTTATCTTGTTCATCATTTGTGCATACCTAAAACCCTATAATCATGCAACAAAAGCCAAAAACACAAAAGGAAATAAAGAAAAGGTAAAAAGAATTGCAATTTATTAAGTCCTTAGTCGCCAGGAATGAGCCCTACCTAAGTAGAAACAGATGCGAGAGGCAGTGATACACGGTTGTGTGATAGACGGGAGCAAAAATTCGAGAACCATGGTTAGGGATTTGAGTGATTATCGTGGTCAATGGTGTGGCGGTGGAAAAAGAAAAAGCAATGGTGTGGTGATGAAGACAGAGAACAGAGATACAACACGTATAAAGAAAGCAAATGAGTAGAACAAACCCGCAGGTTTGAATAAAACCACGTGAAAGACCTCTTTACAACCATTTCAACACAGAGTGCAACCCTGGAATGCACAAATAATAAGCAAAGCACAATGTACAACACCTTATTGCATGATAGCTTTGCTAATTAGAATTATTTAAATATGTTATTTTGTACGGCTAAGCGAAGTTGCATTAAACAACCAGCCTAGCCAAAAACTAGACAAGCAGCAATATACAATGGAGACAGGAAAAATACAACAGCCAATGAACATGACATAGGAAAAATGCATCAGCCACTAAACATATATACCTAGCCACTACAAGAAGCAACATACATCTGTAAATAGGATAGAATGCACGCAGGAAGCATTCCAAGAATCACTTAATAAACCTGCCTGAGTGTTCATCCAACACATTTGCATGAAGTCCGTTCAGTCTTCACAGATATAGCTACCAATTCCCTCGTTGTTCGCACAAACAGCAGCACCGAATTTGGGATTAAATTCCAATGACACCTTAAACTTTATACCCACATGCTGTAACCAGCATATGGACCATATATATGTGATGTGTGAGCCCCTACAATGAGCATCACAACTCCTGCTTGTGTGAAGCTCTTTTACCTAACTGAAATAAACCTAGTCTTTTCCTTTGAAATATAACCAATTCATTAAGATTATTAACATGCTGTCTGTGCCAACAGCCAAGTAAAAACATTTGTTCCTCACTACCTATCAATAACAAAAAATAAATAGATGCTTGCAATTGTATATGATTTAAAAGCTAGTTAATAACACGACCGGCATAGATGATCCAGCTGTTCGTTAACTACATTTAATCGGCCGAACATAAAGGAGCTCGAGCCTCTACCAAATTAAGCTCACTAAAAGCGGGAACATATTTATTGGTTTGAACCAGAATCCTGTATAATAAAACACAAAAAGGTTTGCTGCACCGTGGCTTAAGGCCAAGGAAGTCCTTCTATTACACTAACACCAGGGACCTTAGCAACCCTTTTTGACTTCATCTTGTGCCTAACATAACGGACACTATCCCACTTGTTGAAATCAGCATAAATGTTTGACAACTGCACATAAGCACCATCCTTCTTATTACCCTCTAATTCTACCATCTTTCTAGAAGCAAGTTCAGCCATTTCAACATTTTTATAAAGCTTGCAAGCTTTAAGCAGAGCGCCCCAAGCACCTGCATGTGGCCGAATTGGCATGCTATAAATGAAGTTTAATGCCTCGTCTAAACGTCCAGATAAGCCGTATAAATCAACCATACACCCATAGTGTTCAAGCTGTGGCTCCATCCCGAACTCATTTACCATAGATTCAAACAACTTGCAACCTTCTTCAACTAAGCCTGCTACACTACAACCTTTTAAAACTGATGTAAATGTAACCTCGTTCGGCATCACACCTTCATGTCGCATACGTTTATACAACTCAACACACTTCTCACCATGACCATTCATCGCCAGCCCACCCAAGGCGCCACTCCACGTATACACGTTCTTTTCTTCCATCCCCCAAAACACTTCCATAGCCATGTCAATATCCCCACACTTTGCATACATGTCCACAAGCGCACTACCAACCGTCACGTCAATTTTCATTTTCTTACACGCTAAATACTCATGCACCCATCTTCCCGTATCCAAAGCACCTAACCGTGTACACGCAGATAAAACCGAAACCATCGTCCCCTCATTAACTTTCAACCCATTCCTTTCCATCACATAAAACAACTCCAACCCTTTCAACGGCTCCCCACACTCAACATACCCCGCTATCATCGCATTCCACGCAACCACATCTCGCTCAGTCATTTCATCAAACACTTGGCGCGCGAAACCAACATCTCCCAATCTCGCACACGCCACCACCATCGCTGTCCGAGTTACCAAATCCATCTCATTACCATCCAAAAACAAATCTTTACAACATCCCAACATCCCCATTTCAGCATACATATTAATTAACCCGCTATTAACATACGGGTCATGATGCAACCCATACTTCAAAACAGAGGCATGTACAGCCAAACCCAAACCAATATCGATACCCACCACAACACAAGACTTGATCAAGAACGTAAAGGTGTAGTTATCAGGTCTTTGATTTGATTGTAATATATATTTATAAAAAAGGAAGCTCTTTTCAGGAGTTGGGCTTTTCGAGTAAACGCGTATGACAGAGTTCAAAGCAAAGACGGTTGGATTAAGAGACGGGTTGTCCAAAACTTGAACAGCGTAATGAATATGGGTCGGGTGTTTGAGGGCGATTGATGCAGCAAATTTGGATACAAGATCTGGGTGATTGAGGAAACCATGAACTAGCAACTGGGTATGAAATTGGTTGATTTCTTTAAGTGTTTTGCATGTTTCGACAATGGAAATCTTTGGGTCTCTCAGAAAATTTCTCAAAGCTTGCATCTCAAAACTAGAAACTGAGGAAGAAGCTTACTTAATCTACAACCAGAAACTTTTATTTTGATACATAATAAAGAAGGGGTGGCAGCGCAGCTTGTCGCCAGTTTACCTGTCATCCAAATGTAACGTAATGTGTTTTGTTGGTTCCATGAAATGAAATGAAATCCATTATAAACTAGGTAATAACCCGTGTATTACACTGGCTGTTGAATAAACAACAAATCAATGTTGCAGAAGGCGCTAGTCGGACGGTGAGGTCTAGCCTAGGGACTAGTCGGGACTAGGCGAAATTAGGCGTTTTGGTATTTTTATACGTATTATACACACACACACACAAATTTAGGTGTTTTTTGAAAATATGTTAAGATATATACACATAATACTAAGAAATACTTAGAAATTAAAAAAAAAAAAACCACCGCCTAGGCCCGAATAATGGCCGCCTAATGGCCAAAACGCCTAGTTTTCCGACTAGGGCCTTATTCCTACATTTGTGGCCGACTAGCGCCTAGACGACCACCTAGAGCGACTTTTACAACATTGCAACAAATATTAAATAATTCGTAACAAAAGTTTAGAAAATATACAACGAATTTAATGCAGTGACCAAAATTTCGTAAAAATTACAGAAACTGATGTAGATTTAGAAGCTGAAAATTAATGTATCTGCCCTCATAGGTTTTTTTTTTTGGGCATGTACAGTTTAATTACAAACCAAAAAGTATCATATGAAGTTCATATAAACACTTCTTAAACAGTTAGTTACTAAAAGTGAAACGAGTCAAACGTCATCCAAACTGCATTTGAAAAAAAAACCCTCCTAAAACTATTTATTACAAACATATCAGCTTATTTCTGTAATCATATTAAAGCATTACTGGTTTAACTGCTTACCAGCTCCTTCAACTTCTAAAGATCCATTGCTTTCTAAAGCTTGTGCTTCCCTTATCTGCTCAGCTATATATATGATTGTTTCTTGAGCAATTATGACGGAAATGGAGGAACTTGATCCTGTATGAAGAGTTCATAGAATTAGTTCATATGTGGAAAGTACTGTTTATGAAATAAAACTAGCTTGTATGTGTTTTTAGTTCCATATTCAAGCAAATAAGGTATTTAAGTTGCACCATTTTTTGGCCAAATTTTTAAGCAAAGTACTTAACATGAATAGTCAATAAAAAATGAGATATTTAACATTATATAAGATGATACACATGCACCCCAAGTTGGCAAGATATTAGAACTTTTACCCAATGTTTAAAAAACGGAACTGAGCCTCGAGGCGTTTTCCCTTCGCCTCACAAGGCATAAAGCCTCAAGGCGGGAATTCAAAATAAATATAAGAATTTTATATCTTATAAAAGTTAAAATACTAACTAATTTTATCACCGGATTCATCAAAAACATAAAAAAGACACTTAATGTTTGAAATTAACACAGAGAGTTTAATAAATAAAGAAAACACATCAAATCCCCTGAGACGCACCGCCTCGGCCCTATGAAGCACACGTGTAATAAAACCCATGAGGCGCCAACTCAGACTTGTTTTTTGACCGTTTCGCCTCGAGGCACGCACCTCAGCCATTTTTTTTAAACTATGCTTTTACCCTGGTAAAATATCCTTCGGTTAGTGCTGCAAGTACTCGCTAGGCACTACCAACTCGGCCGACTGGGGAGTTGCGAGTACTCGGCCTAATCGGGCGAGTACTCGGGGTCGAATCGGCCTATGCGGGGAGTACTCGGAATAATCGGCCAACTCGGCTATACTCGGTGACCCACCCTGTAGCGAGTACTCGGCGAGTAATCGGTCAACTCGGACGAATTTTGCAACTATGCCTAAGAGACCTTAAATGGTGACAATCTCCATTGTAAAGAGAAAAAGAAAAAAGCTTAAATGAAAAAACATACTCTCTGTTGATGAAGGACATGATGATCAACTCCAAACAATAATTCAGCAGAAGAAAAGACAAAAAAACATGAACAAAGAATTACGAAAAAAGAACAGTGAAAAGACTCCAAACAATAATTCGATGTTTATTCTTATTAGAGTATACATATGAGTATATATACATATAAAGTAGCTCTGTATCACTATAATAATATTATTACAGATACAGTTTCACACACATAGATACCTGTATTCTGATTTACACTTGATCTTGTTTCTATGCAGAAATTGTCAGGTTTTTCTGTTTATTGTGTTAATCTTCTTCTCTTCTACAATCTGTTGAGATTGACAACAGTAACAAACAACCAATTTTTATTTTTATTTTTTGACGGACATAATAATATAATAATAATAATATTTGGACGCTGGAAAACCTAGTTAGATTTGATTCGTATACTGAAAACGGGTGGGTTAAACTAAAGTGGAAACCCGTTTGATACTCGGCCCAATCCTAGTGGGCCTGCTACTCATTTGTTGGATACCTTTTAAGTTTTATCCATCCCATCCAATAGCACTATGGCTCGACGGTGTGGGGACATGAAATGAGGGGGGTAAAGCTCCTCCACATCACCCCAGGTCCAGCGTAGTTTGAGTGTTAGGGGCTCGTTCGGGTGAAAACTTCACTGGCGTGAGACAAGATTGACACGCGACGTGGCGTTTGGTGATTGGCTTCGGGATTTGACCGTTCGCAAACGGTAGGGTTGGTTTTTAAAACAATGATAATTACCATTTATTTCAAATTTCACCTATTTGAATCCTACTATTTTAACCAATTTTCACTCATTCTTTAACTATTTCACTACGCTATCTAATTTTCATCCAAATATTTTTCATCCTTTTAAACTCCAATTTTCTATTTCACTTTTAATCATGAGCTAATGGAAGGAAGAGGAGGAAATTGTGTTGATGACAGTGTGGATCGATGTCAAAGATTCATCTAGACCATCATGTTCTTCCTATTGGAGTAACGTCCTAGCACAATTCAAAGAGCTAGTGGGTGATTCAGATCGCCTGGTTGATTCACTCAACTGAAAGTGGACGGATCTTCATACCAAGAGTTAACGATTCCAGTTTTACTACAAAAAGAACCTTGAAAGAGGAGGGTGATGATACCGCCGAAGAAGTGGCGATTAAGATCACCCAAGTTGAGTATCAAAGTAGATACGGCGGAACATTTCCCTACATTTTGGTGTGGCAAATGTTAAGGCCGAGATATGTTAGTTTTATATTTTCCAGTTTAACTTTATTGTGTCATTTTTACTTTGATATTGTTTTTTAGTCATTGTGCTTTCTAGATAAAGTTAGTTATATTTTTTATGTAATGTTATTGTTTTATTAATTTAAACATTTTTATTAAGTTATATTTTTTATATATAAAAGGGAAATAAAAAAATTATGTAATAACCGACCAAAACGCCACCGTCCACGCCACTACCACCTCGTAAATTTTTGGGCCTTGGAGGGAATTCCCCATACGCTGACATGACTGTCACATGTCGCTCCATGCCCCATTACTCTCATGACCACACCAAGTATTCTAACAAAGAACTACACATCTTTTTTTCCTCTACTCTAACATTTTCTTTTTATTTGGTTCTAAAACCTTTGGATTATCTTCAAGTCCCATTAGATAACCATTGACAAACATAGAACAGACAATCCCTTTACTCCTCAAGTTGTAAGAACAAAAGAAATCTGGTTCATTTTCATCTATATCTTACAAGACTTTTTATTATAGTTTTTCATTTTCATCTATATCATACAATCACTAATGCTAGCTTATGGTATATGTATCAAACGTGACCATTTCGAATTGTGTAATATGGTTAATGTAGCATATGATCAAACAGGTTGAATGAGCTAACCGAATCAAAATCTAAAGTTTATTCAAATTCTTACATCATCTAAAGCAATTCACTAACAAAATTATTTAGTTATTCAATAACTAGGTTTGTAAAAGATTGTAGTTATGAAATTTTAAATAATGGACAGAAACTGGGGTTGCATTTTGCTAAGAACTCATTTGAGCTCTTACTTTCAAGCTGAAGAAACACAAGTCTAACCTCCGATTAGGGATAGCTATTTGTTTGCATTTGCTCCCCCCCCCCCCTCCCCCGAATTTTCGCTCAAAAGTTCCGATTATACAGTATTCGTATAGAAATTTTTTGGTATATAAGATTTCGGCCCCCCGAAACGAGTGACTTCCGACCCCCTGAAGTTTCGGGCCAAGATTCGCCACTGCTCCTCATCATGATGCCAATTTTGTCAAAATCAATCAATAAATGTTAATATTAGATATATGTTAGAAGTATACAGAGAACTCATAGCTTGAGTTGGGCTTAGGTTTGGTAATGTATAAGCCTAACTTGACCTTGCAAGATGCAACTTTGGTTGGGCCTAATATATTTTGCATATGTTATACATGTACAAAAAAATACAAAAAATATATAAATACAAAAGGATGGAATGGGATGAAGTTGGATGACACATCTTTTATTTCGTGACCAACTTACGTGCACGGTTATTAGCACCTTTGACTCGGTTATTAAGCTCGTCAACGTCCTCTGAAAGATTATCAAGAGCTTTGTTTTGCCTGCGTTTCACCAAAATAGCTCAATCAGTTAGAGGTGCCAAATGTGCAGACTATGTAACGGTCGAAACAGTAAACTTTGGTATGAACAATTAGTGTGCCAAATACTAGGTTGACCCGAAACAATTTTTGCCCCAAAAAGTATAACTTTATTTAGACAGTCAGCGTGTCTGTAACAATCAATTTTTACACATTAAATACATTTTTAGCAACCTTCAACCCGTTTGACCCATTTAACTCGTTTTTCCAGGGTTCCACGATTTGACCCATTTATGTCATTCAAACGGAACATAACCTTATCTGGCCCATTTATAAGTAAAACTGACCTTTCGAGCTCAGATCCCATGTCGCTAGCCATTCCTTTCAAATCACCCAAAACACTGCTTAAATCATCCAGCGCATCGTCTTGCTTTTCTTTCTCCAACTGTATCAATAAACCCCCAAAAAACATAACATTAACACAAAATTCATCGCGTATAAAAAGTACAAGATGAGGCGTATGCGAAAGGTGGATCATGGTTTTAAATAACCCATACCTCAACTTTCTGCATGGCACTCATTGGTTCACCATTAGCTGTTTTATAAACCTTCTTTTTCTTCCCTTTTTGTTTCTGATCCAAACCCAACTTCTCTCGGTCCTCCTTACTCGCTTTCTCTTTTGTTTTTCCATGATCATGATCTGGTAATATACGTGGGTCAGGTAACGTATTAACAATGGTAACCTTTTTATACAGTCGAAACGGGTTGAGCTGACCCAAAAGACATTTTCTTTCAAAAAAAAAGTTTATTTTTGTTAACTAGTTAGTGTGTCGTATACTATCTAAAAATCGTATTATTTCAATAACAGTAAAATACAGAAAGGATACTCTATATGCATTATATGTACTCTTATGACTTTCAACCCATTTGACATGTTTCCGTTTTAGAAAATTTCCCAACACTTTTGACCGTTAAAGATAAAGCATAGGGAAAATTGCCAAAATAAACATTTGACCAAGCATATTTGCCAAAATAAACATCTGATGCGTCTAAACATTAGGGACGACTGACGAGACACTCTTTTGCGTCTATCAATCATATGATTACACGTGTAAAGTCTTCAGACGCCTTAATTTTTAAGGTCTCTACGTCTAAACTTTAGACGCATCCTTCGCGTCTAAAGAATATGTGCATGTACTTTGACTTTTTATACATGTAGGGAATAAATACAAACCTCTTGGCTCTGGCCCTTTGATTTCCTTGCCTTTTGTTGGCTTCCAAGTCATAGAGAACATGCCTCCAAGGCTCCCCAATATCTTTTCACCCTGTTATGAACATTTATTTAAGATACACATTTCTTAATTATGTTCCAAAACTAACTCCATATGCCTAAACAAGGAACGACAACTAGATCGTTTTCTTTTAACCCATGATGAAGTACTACAAAGTCCATATAAAAATGTTGGTAAATGGTAACCATGATCAACGGCGGATCTTCAACAAAAAATCTGGCAGGGCCGGACTCAATACATATAAAAATTTTCGGTAAAATTTACACTACAAAGCGAAAAGGTTGGGCGGGCCAGGGCCTTGACCTGCCCAAGAGAAGATCCGCCAGTGACCATGATTGGGCCCCACTAGTGCCCTGCTACACTGGGACCATGTAAAGCGCGGTTTGCGCTGGGAAGATGGCATTCAAGGGGATAAGGCACTAGTAGAAGCTGGATGCAAACATGAGACATATCACATATCGCATATGACATTAGGTAGATTAGGAGGCTGCATTGTAACATATCACATTAATATTATTAGGGGTGCTTAACGGGTCGGGTTCGCGGGTTCAACCCGACCCGAACCTGAAAATTTTATATGAACCTGAATCCGACCCGAACCCGAAAATTTTGACATACATATGAACCCGAACCCGACCTGAATATTCTCGGGTTGACCCGAACCCAACTCATTCAACCTGATTTTTTTTTATTTTTTCGCAAACTAATGTATTAAAATTAAAATTTTACTACAAAAAGCACAAACATATATAAAACATTTATGTTTTTTTTATAAAATCTAATACTAATTTCTATTTTAAGTTATAAGTGTAGCATAAAATAGCTAACCAATTTAATTTATAACATAAAACATATTGTAAAAAACAATATATAGTATAAATATGGTAAACGGGCCAACCCGCCAACCCGCCCAGGTTGACCCAAACCTGACCCGTTTAGCTAAACGGGTTCGCGGGTTCAACCCGAACCTGACCCGAACCCATTTAGACTAAACCTAAACCCGCTAATTTCGTGTTAGGTTCGGGTCGTGTCAGAAATTCACACCCCTAAATATTATGCAAAAACTCACCCTGCTCAAATCCTTTTCGGTTTCAGCAGTCTTCTCATGGGTCCTATGAATTTGATCCCCTTGAGCATGCAAAGTATCTAGAGTCTTATTAGCATCCTCTCTAATATCCTCTGCTATTTTCAAACAGTTTTGTACACTTTTTGTAGTTTCTTCAGCCTGGTCCACAGCATACCCCTCTAGTTCCTGAGTAGACATGTTATCCAGCTCAGCTTTACTCTTTTGGCCTTTCCTAACTGTTGAAGTTTTCGCTTTTCCAAAAAAGTCGTCGTCATCATCATCATCTTTAAACGCGTTCCCTTTTTTAGAGTCCACCATGGGGGGTGGTTCAGAAGAAGTCTTTCGCGCAGGCGCTTCTTTCTTTGCTGTCTCGGTTTCTGTTGGAGGAGCAGCAGCTCTTCTAAACCCGAACATCTTTACTAGTTAGTTATAACTATAGTCTAAAACTAGATTCTTCAGGAGTGTCACCTGAAAATTTGCAAAACAAATGCTACATGAGAAAATCTTGTCGTTCTTGAAGTTGGAATTAATCGGTTATGCAATGTATATCGGTAGGTGTCACAATCCAATAGTGTTTATTAAACACTATATGCAAACATAAGATGTTATTCATCCAACCATGCATCATGAAAAATAAAATCAATTCTTTCATGAACAATAAGTCTAGAGGTGATACAAAGGCAATGCAACTTTTAGCTGACTCATATATGGACTAACTGGATAAAGAACCCAACTTAAAACAAACATAAATTTCGCTACGTTTGGAGTTACAAAGCCTATAAGATATGAGCGAAAAACTCTGAACAAGCTGGACGCGACGCTTGGACAAATGCCCAACTCACGGGTCTTGGAGGTCTAATTTTGAATTTAAAGATTTCCCCATAACATCTTGTGACTTTCTGACACCGTTTGATTGTAAAAACATGTGAATCATCAGAGTCGTCCCTAAGAATTTGGGGTCGTGTGTCACTCAAACCTACGCCTACCTCTACATGGGTCTCAGGTTTAAAAGGGGCAAAGGCATGCCAATGAGTTAGTGAGCCAATTGTTCTGAATGGGCCCTGGGCGGTCACCAGCCTAGTGAATCATAAATCTCATAGCCTTGCGTGTTTATTCAATTATTTGCTTACTTTATTTTTTGTCAGTTCAATTTTAGTTTTTCAAAAATTGGCACGACCTACCAAATTAGATTTTGTGTAGGGTTTGACATTTTTGGTTTAAGCATTTAGAAATGGTTGTGCTAAACGTACCCATCACCCCTATTATTTTTAACGTCGTCTCTCTACTATTACTCAATATGTGGTATGTTTAGCAAACGCGAAGAGTCTCTCTTGGCGTCACATGAATCTATGGAAATAAATCATTAGAGATTGTAACATTGGTAGCAGAATTAATCCTTATAATTAAAATTCAACATTTTAAAATTGTTACATAAACAAAAAACTGAATAAACAAGATTGATCAATCAAAATCACCTGAATATGTAATATTAGTAACAATAAACAGAATCAAGTAACAATTAACCTCAGGCGAATCGATTTATTTTCGGTTAATGGCCTATGATGGATAGAAAACAACGAAAGAGTCTTCTCTCCGATGACTAAATGATGTGTGCAAGATTATTAGGATTTAAATTTAGGTGGTTTTGAATCATAGATAATTGAGAGGCATTGCGACAATTTATGCTGACTTCAATATATTTGTTTGTTCGACCGTTGGTGGTGTTTATTTTGCATGGATTTTATTTATATATTATTAAATCATATTAAATTAATGGAGTATTTTTCTTTTTTTTTGTTTACTTTTTATAGCCAAGTTTTTATGAAGGAAGTTAAAATTTGTTCCGGTGTCAATCCCCTTACGGTGGAGTGATACCCTCCTTGCTTTCCTTTTAGGAAGTGGGGAGTTCGAGTCCTGCCGGCACCAAAATACTGCTGGTGGGCCGGGTTTTACCGCAGTGGGCCTTCGGGCGGCGGGTTTTCTCCGGGAACTTGTGTGAAATTATTGGTGGATCCGGGTTACTCTCGGAGTACCCCTTTATCCAGTGGGTACTTCGTGAGTGAGCGGGATTGATTTGTTCGCCGTTCAAAAAATTTGTTCCAAGTATTTTGACTAAAACTACCATGGTTAGTAGTTAGTACTTAGTAGGTTAAGAATCAAGTTTTATTATCTTGTGTGCGCATACGCCGTTAGAATAACCAGTTTATATATCTAGTTATGCCTTTTGAGTCTTTTGAGTCGAGTTCAACTCGATAATAAAAAAAAAATAGTTTGTGCGGTGGTGTCCCTCAAGATGGTTCAATTGTGATAGTTACTTGTATATAACTATTATCTGAGGGCGATTTTAGATAAACTGCCTACTCAGGTGTCTTTTTCGTGAAGAGGAGTTGGTTAGAACCCCAATTGATGCAGCCTTTATGAAGGATCTCCTAGAGATGTTGGTCACCTTCTTATCAAATGTGCAGTGGCTCGAGACATTTTGTAGGCAAGTGAACGTTTATTTTACTACATTGTGTGGTATTAAGGCTAATAGGTGTGGAGACAACTCAAATAGATTGTTCTCCTTACCACATAGGATGTCACGTAGGAAAGGTGGGTTGTTCTCTTTATTTGAGACAACTCTCCCCCCTTTTATTATTAACTAGTGGGTTTATCCGCGCGTTACAGCGGGATCCACAATAGGTTGCAATACAACATTATGATACCTAGGTTTTTTGCTGCAAGTTACGCAAAAAGAATAGAAATGTGCACACTATGTTTTAACAAGTATTCGTAGAAAGAAAAGAAAAAGAAATGTACACCGCCACTTACAACTGATTCTAATTCACCACAAAAACCATGTACTCATTATTGAACAAATCTTAATAAACCAAAGGTATGTTAGTGTAACAGACCAATATAAACATAAACATCACTCTTGTGTAAGTTGTCCGGTTATTACATATCTACATAACCGTGTCATTGAAGACACCTTGCTAAATGATAAAGTTCATTTACATGACAAAAACATGTAATAATAATATGATATTGTATACACTATCATATGAAGGTCACTGTCCATTTAGAAATTAAAAGTTGTGATTTGTAAGTTTGTAATAGACTTACCCAACCTGGCCCAACAGCTAAAAAATTGCCCAATGTAGTCAGTGAGCCGAACCATCTCGTCCACTTTGCCGCTGGTTAGACGCATATATATGAAAAAGGTTTATAATATAAGTATTATTATGGCAAAGTTTTAAAACTCATACAAGCAGTGGCGGATCCAGAAATTTTTGTTAGGGAGGGCACAAAATGCAGCTGACAAAAACAAGTTTAATTAAAACAAGTCGGTTCAAAATGGATCGGGTATAAACAATTAATAATTATCTACTTATACGTAAAAATATAACTGATTAAACACAATAATATGCCACAAGTAAGGAAAAAAAACTTACAAACCACAAGTCAAAATACTAGAAGACACTGATAAATCAATTTAGTAATTAGTCGATAATAAAACTTGTTAGTCATTAACAATATATAATTTGTTATGGTTAATATCTTATGTTTAGATGTATACTTGTAGGGTGATTTAAAAATCAAATACTCCGTAATATGTTTAATTTGTAACTCTCGTCATACAAGTATACAACAAGGGTTAATATGATAGTTGACTTTGTTTTCTAAATTAGTCAAGACATTTTGGGTTTATCCATGACACTTTCTTTAGTATCTTCTCTCTTCCTCTGTTACCTTTTTTCCTCCACTAAAAGCTTCCATGGCTTTTCAACCTGAGAAACTACTCAGTGCAATTAAAACTATCATCAACGTCTTTCATTTCTTTGTCTCTTCTTTTGTTGAAAATCAGATGCAAGGTGCCTCTTCTTCTGAGTACAATTGCAATCTAGTAAAATTGCTTTTTATTACACAAAATCAAAAATCAATATTAAACATACTCTAGTAAAAAAAAAAAAATTTAATATATTTAATTTTTCATTAAAACAAACTACGAAAGTTACATCACAATAAAAGGTAGACGGGCAACAAGCTGCGCCGCTTTTAAAATAAAAACAAACGGCCACCTCCGAACAAGTACTTAAAAAAATAAATGAAACGACATACGGGTCATACCAAAATTACAACCTAGTTGAACAACCGTATCAAACATTTACATATGCCAAACACATTGGTCTAAACAACTCAACAGCTAGCAAAACATATGTACATCAACTATTAGTCTATTACGACACACCATGTGAATTTTGATTCCAAAAACGTGCCTTATAGTGTACCGTGTGAAACTTTCTAAAGGCATTGTGTGAAATATCGTTTCCTTTATTGTTTTAAGTTCCTATCTCTTATGTTTCTATTATAAGTTTTACATGAACATATGTCTAGTCAAGGATTGCTTGATCATGACAAAAGCTACTTTAGGGGTTTGTCATGATTAAATTAAAACAAATCCACAATGTTAATAAAATAATTAACAAAATAACTTTGCATACAAACTCAAACCTCATGGATCCTCCAAGACATTACAAGACTAATAAACACACAATAGGAGGAATGAGGATGCTAGTGTTTTTGAGATATTAGTAGTGATATCAATGTAAATGTAAATGTAACTCTATTGATACGACAACACTAACCAATTTTACTAGTGTGCTCCTTTAAATTTACTACTAATTTTTTACTACATGTAATGCGTGTGTGTGATTTCAAATCAATATTATACTATTCACTCACTCCAAAACTCTTAGGTAGCGTTCTTTTCGTGGAATATAATGGAACTGAAATTGAAATTCACACGGAAACTAGAATTTGATTTGGAATGCATGTGTATTTGTCTTACATAATGGAATGAAATTAGAATGTAAATTCCCTTCATTATGTTGTTGCTCGATTTCAATTACTTCTTTTGTTTGTTGAAATGAACAATATAAGAAATGAAATATGCATTCCAATTTTATTCAGAATCCACTTCATTCCATTAAATGAACACTACCTTAGTAAAAGTTATTAGTTAATTTTTTTTTATAAAAGCAAGTATAACAAATAGTATTATTTTATTTAAAATGTACAATATTTATTGAAGGCTATACGCATGGTTGGGTCTATTGAATTGTCATGAAGCCTTGTATAGCTTCGACTTGAACTAAAATTGAGGAGAGTGGAATGTAAATTTCTTAATTTGGTGTAGCGATACTGGTTAAATCTAAGTTTTTATCCAAAATATATCACTAGAGTAATTCAACACTTTTTTTTAATTGTTAACAAAAGTTCATTATCACCTTGTATATTTCTTTACTTTTTTCCGGTCTTACTTTTAGTAATTAAAAATCTATATAGAACTTTAAAAACTTAAAAAGACCCACGGGACCCATTTTATACCTTATTAACAACTATCACGGGTATGTTTGGCAAAACTAGCTGAAAGCTGGTAGCTGGAAGCTTTTTAAATATATTTTGGTGTTTGGCAGAGTAGCTGGAGCTTTTAATAAAATGTACAAAATGACCAAAATGGACATAATTAAAAGTTTGTAAAGAAGGTTTTTATTTTATTTTTAAAATAGAATGGGTATTTGTGTCATTTACTACTTAAAAGCTTGTAGCTAGTAGAGCTTTTTGTGAAAAGCTACTACTAGTAGCTTTTCACTATAGAGCTTTTTCTCCAACCTAAAAGCTTCCAGCTCCTTCAACCAAACAAGGCTTTTTATTGAGTAAGAGCTTTTTCTTAAAAGCTTGAAGCTTGAAGCTCTTAAAAGCTCTTAAAAGCTCCTTACCAAACATACCCCATGAAACAAGATGTAGATATGAAAATAGGTGGTATCAGACGTGTTTTAGTACTTCCGGGTTCATACTCGATTCTAAGATGGTTACTCATATTCGTCGGATAGACATGTACTTGTTACTTGTACCCACTTGGTTTGCAAGGTCAAGCATGCTCGTCTTTTGGTCTTATGTGTTTAAAAGTTATCCGTTGAAATACTCATTACCCGAAACCCATTATTGAGCTATCTCAAACAATATTCAACTACTTTATTCACAACGATATATTATATATAAGTTTTAATTTGAATCTAAACAAATGGGTTTGGGTATCATCTATACCCAAATATTACCTCCTTACCCAGTGGTGGATGTAGAAGAAAAAATTAGGGGTACGTGATAAATGAAGAAAAAACACTTTACACTAATTTTGTACTTCGCCGATAAAGTTGAGGGATAACCCTGCTACCCCTAGTTACATGCTAGATCCGAACCTGTCCTTAACTCCCTCGAATGTTTCAGGTTTTCCGGGGTAGATTTTGATGAACTTATGACGTTGGAGCGTATGTTGCATGTCACCAAGTGAAGTTGGGTTGGGTCACTGGGTGAGGTGGTGGGCTAGCAATGGGTAACTTGTATAAGACACGATTAGACCTGTAACTGAAAAATACACTATGCCATTTTTTTATTTTTTTAAATAATTGGAATTAAGAGGCAAAGATCCATCATTTCTCCTTTTTAGCACATAAAACGTATAACCGTGTTATAAACATAGGATATAAAGTAGTTAAACAAGTCGTGCTCATGTTTAAAACTTTTCTTGTTCATGTCGTCAGAGATCGTGGTGGTGGGGTACATGTTTGTTTTGAGATGATTAGATGAATACCAACAAGGCAACAAATGGTAAGGTTTTTTATCACAAATAAATATCTTCTTTGGTTCGGCCCACTTGTGTGTAGCCTCTCCACTTTTCATTGTCCCCTCAAACAGGCCATTGGCCATCTATAAATAAGTTATATGAATTTACAAGATATTATAATAATGTCAAGTAGTTTACGAAATATAATTTGTACTTGTTACCTTTGGTTAGTTCGATTTATATACACAGCCTAATAAATGATATAACATGATGCACTTGATCAATATAATAAAACCATATCTACAATCAAAATATGAAAGAATTCTAATTATGATTGTTTATGTGAGACCCAAACTGTGTTTGATGACATGTTTTCTTAAATTGCACCATCAAACTCTCGGTGGTCAAGTTTTTTTGAATTCTGACAATTGCTATTTTGCTAGACTCTATAGCTTGACGATAAGTTGGTAAGTAACTAATGTTTTGGAATTATAATGTAAAAATATGTTTACATAAGAATATAGATAAAGATATTTATTTCATTATATATCTCAAAAGTAAAAATATAATGATCGGAGATGTTCATGGTTCGGTTCAACCGGTTTGGATGGAATTTCTTATTCGAACCGATAAATACGATTCTTTTAAATAACCAAACCGAACCAAGCGAATTGTCAAGTTAGTCGGAACGGCCAAATTTGTTTTAGTTTTTTGTTATTTCCGTTTTATTATTTTTTAAAATATTTCACTACTACCAAACCATTAAAACTAGTAATTAAACCATAATATGTACCTCATTGGCGAATCTTAGCCCGAAATTTTGGGGGGTCGGAAGTCACTAGTTTCGGGGGGTCGAAACCTTATATACCAAAAAATTTCTATACGAATACTATATAATCGAAACTTCTGAGCGAAAATTCAGGGGGTGATCGACCGCCCCTCCTCACCCCTTAAATAAAAGAATCGCCCCTGCTGTACCCCTCATTCCTAATCTGGATTCCGGACCCTTGACCCGAACCACCAATTTAGCTCGATTTAGGAGTTATCATCAACGGTAAAAAAATCTATAGGGGCCGACGAATAAAAAACAAAAGAAACGGATGAAAGCCAATGATTTGTGGTCAGTTGGTTATACAGTGAGGTGGGAGGGTTTACTTCATTTGGAGGTTCCCGTCCAGAAGAGGTCTCTGGTTCGAATCCCGTTGGGGCGCGAGTTGTGGCACCAGCTCATTCCTGGCTTCAATGCCAACCACGGGACTCCAACATGGGCCGATGGGAGATGATAGTGGTACACTAAGCCGATCAAAAAAAAAAAAAGAAAAAAAAACGGATGAAAATATCACACATTAACAACGTGCTCCGTCAATTAACGGCGATCACATCATAATAATAATACGACAAACCAACCACTTACTATCGTTTCATATCTTTCCTTCTCTTCACTGATCACAGATTATTGCTCTCCTCTCCATTCATTCATTCTCTCACACCAATACTTCTAGAGAGAGAAACTAGAGAGAGAGAGTAAACAAACAACAACAATGGCGACTTCATCATTCTCCATAACTAATCACATTTCAAACTCAAACATTACAGACTTCAGTTTCAGCAACCAACGTTCCAAAAACCTGTTGTTGTTGAAGGTTAAGTTGTACAGGAAGGTACAGTGTTCTAGAAGGAATTTGTTAGTGACTAAAGTTGCAAGTAGAAATCAACAGTTACAGAAGTTAGCTGATCAATCAGTTGAAGAAGGTAATTGTGAATGAAACAGTTTTTTTTATACTTATTTTTGTATGATTACTGTGTAATTAATTAATTAATAAATTAATTACGTGTCTCTTTGGTACTAATTTGAGTACTGTTGAAGGTTATATGTTATTAGGCTAAAAAGCTTGTGGACCTGCTATAAGATTTAAATGTTTTTTATTTAATATATTAAATGTTACTCCGACGCTCGGTTTGGAAAAACGGAAAAAGTTAGTGAAAACCTTGTATGATTTTGAAAAAAAAAAAAGTGAGAATTACCGAAAGGAACCTATTGGAAAAAAAAATTATGGATCCGCCACTAAGTGGTTAAGTTTATAATCCCCTCATCATCAACGAGAACAACATACGCGGTAGTATCCCACTCGTTAGGGTCTGGGGAGGGTGGGATGTATGCAAGCCAAGCCGGCCCTCCCACACAGCTCCATAGTCATAACTAGACATAGAGGGCTAGAAGTTGTTGCTATTGCTACATATCATATAAACATACAACAAGTGATAACATGCAAAGGCCCCAAAAAATAACGCTTGGAAGCTAAGCGCGTAAGTTAGGAAGAAATTTGCGAAAACGTATAATATGGGTACATACGGCATCATATAGACATACAACAAGCGATGACATGCGAAGACCCCAAAAACAGTTAGAAACTAAGCGCGTAAGCAAGGAGGAAAACGAACGCGTACACCTACTAGTCTTTATAATCCCCTGATCACAAAGAAAAAAATAGCCACATGTTCCCCTGTTCCAATATAAAGGCAAATCAAGAAACTAGCCACTATGCAAACTAATGTCATATGGCCACACCCATCGCGTATAGATTTACATCTTTATTATTATAGTTTGCATATGTTAGGAAACCATTTAGGTTTTAGGCGAGTAAAGTAGATACACGACCACATATTCACCCATAATTTGCATCTTTATTGTTATCGTGTTACAGGCTCTAAATTTTCTATTTTTCTTGCAGAAACAACAGATACTTTAGATAATGGTATCCTTGTTCCTGAGTCTGAGTCAGTTATATCAAGCATCAAATACCATGCAGAATTCACACCATTATTCTCTCCAGAAAAATTTGAGCTTCCAAAAGCATTCTATGCTACAGCTGAAAGTGTTCGAGATACACTCATCACTAACTGGAACACCACATATAGTTATCATGAAAAGATGAATGTGAAACAGGCATATTACTTGTCTATGGAGTTTCTTCAGGTTTTTTGCACTCTTCTACTGTGTTATCTTTGTCTTCACAGTTGGTAAATAGTTTGTTCTAATGTTCTTATATATTGATTGTCTTAGGGTAGAGCATTGCTAAATGCCATTGGTAATTTAGAGCTATCAGGGGCTTATGCTGAGGCTTTAAAGAAACTTGGTCATGATCTGGAGGATGTTGCTAGGCAGGTGAGCTCATTAAAGTTGATGCTCAGTTTGTATAACGTTTTATAGGAAATTATGTTCTGCCCGTAATCACTGTTCATTGTATTGATCTGGTTGGCGATTTAGCATTCAAAGATGTAGATACTGAAAGCATATAAATTACTTAGGGGGTGTTTGGGATTGCGTTTTGAAACGGATTTTTAAATTATTGCGTTTTGAAAACGCAAATAATCAGTTTTTAGTGTTTGGGTTGAGTTTTGAAATAGAGTTTTAAGCTACCAAAACGCAATAATCTAAAAGCAGCTACACCCCTACTTTTTCAAAAATCAAAACGCATAATCTGTTTTGAAAAATCAATCCCAAACACCCTTTTAATTTTATTTTCTAATATTTTTAATAAGTTGGTAGTTGACAGGAGCAAGATGCAGCACTTGGAAATGGTGGTTTGGGCAGGCTCGCCTCTTGCTTTTTGGACTCACTGGCAACACTAAACTACCCTGCATGGGGTTATGGGCTTCGTTACAAGTATGGCCTTTTTAAACAACTCATTACAAAAGATGGTCAAGAAGAAGTTGCAGAAAGTTGGCTTGAGGTTTTATATTGATCTTCATTGTTATTCTTAGATAAAAATAGTCTTATTCACTTTCCAATATTTCTGGTTTTATACTCGTAAATTTTATATACTATACTTTGCAGATGGGTAATCCATGGGAAATACCAAGAAAGGATGTTTCTTACCCTATAAAGTTTTATGGTGAAGTTGTTACGGGTCCAGATGGACGTAAGAAATGGGTTGGTGGAGAAAATATCTCGGCTATTGCCTATGATGTTCCTATACCTGGTTATAAGACCAAAACAACTATCAACCTAAGACTATGGTCTACAATGGTTGGACCAGAATATTTTGATTTAAAAGCTTTTAATTCTGGAGACCATGCCAAAGCATATGAAGCTTTAAAAAGAGCAGAGAAGGTCTTTTTTTTTTTTTGCAAATTATTCACTTGTGTTTTCTAACTTTATTTCATATTTTATAATCTAGAACATTGTCATTGAAATGTTTGTTTTGACCAGATTTGTTACATTTTATACCCTGGAGATGAATCACATGAGGGAAGACTCTTAGATTGAAGCAACAATACACATTATGCTCTGCTTCACTTCAAGATATAATTTCACGGTTTGAAAGAAGATCTGGAGATGCGCTGAACTGGAATGAATTTCCTGAAAAAGTTGCAGTACAGATGAATGATACTCACCCCACACTTTGCATACCAGAGTTGTTGAGAATTTTGATGGATGTTAAGGGTTTGAGCTGGAAAGAAGCCTGGGGAATCACTCAAAGGTGTACCACAAAGCGCACTCTAGTATTGACCTTTCGCTAATCAATATTTTTTCACTTGCTTAATGTGAAACTGTTATATCTAAATTACGTTGAACTTGTGGCAGAACGGTAGCATACACCAATCATACTGTTCTACCCGAGGCTTTAGAGAAGTGGAGTTTGAATCTTTTACAGGAACTACTTCCTCGGCATATTGAGATAATTAAGATGATTGACACTGAGGTATTTTCTAACCTTTTTTTATAGCCAAAGTTAGCTATTGTATTATTCATTTGTGGAAGTGCAAATTGCATAAAAATTAACCAACTTTTAAAAGCTTTATTAAAGGTAGTTTGAAATGACTACTTGATTAAACTGATGGTGTAACAGTTGACTTTTGATCATGTTGACTTCTTTCTAACATGGCACAAACATCGTGCGTTGGTTAACTTAAAAGAGTTTACATTAAATGAAATCCTTTTGAATATTTGAGCATTTTAGTAAGTGCAAATAAGTATGCCACAGGAAACAGAAATCAGAACACATTCTTTACCTTTTTATGCAGTTTTCATTTTTCTGTAATCGTTCTTTCTTTTCCTCAGCTAACCATTTAATTCCCCTTAGAAAAGCCACATGCAATCACAGCGATAATGTAATTTATTTCTGATATTATATGCAGCTGATTGATACCATCATTGATGAGTATGGTATTGAGGACCTTGAGTTGCTGAAAGAAAAAATGAACCAGATGAGAGTTTTGGAAAATGTTGAACTACCTGCCACCATCTTAGAACTACTTGTTCAACCAGATGAAATCCCCACCGTTGATTCAGTTGAAGAAGAAGAAAAGTCAGAGGAAGTAACTGAACCAACAGGTGAAGATGATGAGCTCAAGGTGAAGGTGGCAAAGGATGTTGTTGTAAGAAAAAAAGTGTCATTTGACACAGACCCAAAATCAACAAAGATGGTCCGCATGGCTAATCTTTGTGTTGTTGGTGGACATGCTGTCAACGGGGTTGCAGAAATTCACAGCGAAATAGTGAAAAATGAAGTTTTTAATGACTTTTATAAGGTAAGTACGATCAATAAATGAATTTACCATTCACATTGTTTTTATTATCTAACAGAAAAAACTTTCATTTTTATTTATGTAGTTGTGGCCTGAGAAGTTTCAGAATAAGACAAATGGAGTGACACCTAGACGATGGATCAGTTTTTGCAATCCTGAATTAAGTAAAATTATAACCAAGTGGACAGGAGCAGACGACTGGGTGCTAAACACTGAAAAGATAGATGAACTTAGAAAGGTGGGTTTACATATTTCATTTTCCACTACTTTTTCAAAAAAAAAAAAAAAAAGAAAAAGTTGAAATCAATCCCAAGAGATTAAAAATTTAAGAAAATTTATATTAAATTTGTTACAAGTGAAAATTTATTTACATTATGACATGACGTGTATCAGTTTGCATCTTAGATTATCAATCCCAAGCCTTGACTAATTGAAACTTGGAACAGTGAATAATATTTAGTCAGTACAACCTTTAAGGGGTTGGCGCAGTGGTAAGCGCCAAATTCCCTTCAGCAGAGGTCTCAAGTTTGAATCCAGTTTCCACTAGTTTCTGCTTTTAACCCCTTGAAGACGCAAGCTGCATTTTACCTTGTCCAATTGGTTAGCATGTTATTGGTGGAGCCTAGAGTTTGTGAGTGGTGACGGTTTTCTCACAGATATAAAATAAAAATAGACATAAAAACAAAACCTTCAATATATGCAATCTAAATATCTAATGTGGATACAAGTTATGGCTGGAAAAATAGAAAAATGTATTTACAATTTTGAGTGATAATTATTTTGCAGTTTGCTGATAATGAGGAACTCCAATCTGAATGGAGGAAAGCCAAACGGATCAACAAAGAGAGAATTGTGTCCTTCCTGAATGAAAAAACTGGATATCTTGTTAGCCCTGATGCAATGTTCGATGTGCAGGTTTTATTTATTTTTTATTCTCTTAAAACTTTTAAAAAAAAATTAGCTGCCGGTGTGTTCATGATTCATGTAAGGCTAAATTTGACTTGTTATGCAGGTGAAGCGGATTCACGAATATAAGAGACAACTATTGAACATTATGGGAATTGTTTATCGGTACAAAAAGATGAAGGAAATGAATGCTGATGAAAGAAAAGCTAAATTTGTTCCTCGAGTATGTATATTTGGAGGGAAAGCATTTGCTACATACATCCAAGCTAAGAGGATTGTGAAATTCATAACCGATGTTGGTGCCACTGTTAACAATGATCCTGATATTGGTGATCTTCTGAAGGTACATTTTGGTCTGACTTTGAATATTATCCTGATATGTGGATTGTTAATTTGTATGTAATGAATATATAGGATGTGATCTCTATTATAAGTACAATAATAATAAAAGTCAGTTAAGCTCAACTAACTATATAAACTAGCCTTCAAGGGGGTGATGCAATGGTAAGCGTCTCATTCCATCTAACAGAGGTCACTGGTTTCTGCCATTAACCCCTTGAAGGCTAACCGCCAGCATAATCTGCGTTTTATGGGAATGTAGTATTTAGGGTCTTAGTATTGAGCCCACGGGCCCGGTCTATCTCTATATATTTCAACCTTATTGAATGGAATGCAATCAATCAGTTTTACCATCTTACATTCCAATACGTTTTACCTCGCCCCATTTGGTTTCTCATGGTTGAACAAAAAAACCAACTATATAACAGAAACTGTCAGCTGAATATCGTTTGTCTTAGGTTGTTTTTGTTCCAGATTACAATGTTACAGTAGCAGAAGTTCTGATTCCTGGAAGTGATCTGTCCCAACACATCAGGTATGCCGGTTATGATTTATCATCCCATTTTTCTTCTTTTTATGTTTTTTTTAAATTCTTTTTACGGTCGGGATTCACTTTGGATGAATGTAATAATTAGCACCTGTTTGAATCTCAGCACTGCTGGCATGGAGGCGAGTGGGACGAGCAACATGAAGTTTGCAATGAATGGGTGCATTCAAATTGGAACTCTAGATGGTGCCAATGTTGAAATAAGACAGGAGGTTGGAGAACAAAACTTTTTTCTTTTTGGTGCTGAAGCTCATGAAATTTCTGGGCTTCGAAAGGAAAGATCTGAGGGCAAGGTAAGCCCGTTTTTGGTCTGGGCCCGACGGGTCAACCCAAAACACATTTTGTCAAAAGTTTATAAACATTCTTTCAATAATCATATTATTGTTTTAGTGAGACTTTGAAATTTGAAATCACTGCAGTTTGTTCCTGATCCACGGTTTGAGGAGGTCAAGAAATATGTTAGAAGTGGCGTTTTTGGCCCATACAATTACGATGAACTCATGGGTTCATTAGAAGGTAATGAAGGTTATGGTCGGGCCGATTATTTTCTTGTCGGGAAAGATTTTCCAGCTTATATAGAGTGTCAAGAGAAAGTCGATGAGGCATATAGAGATCAAAAGGTGCGTAGCGCAACCAACCCTTTCCGCTAAAAGTTTACAACCATTTTCGATAATTGCAAAATGAAATGTATAACTAGTAAATGTTAAACGGGTCGTGTTCGACCGTTCCTGGGTTGGCGGATCAGGTTGCAAAAGTCGCTAGGCGCTAGGCGGGCGGTGAGGTCCAGCCTAGGGACTAGTCGGGACTAGGCGAAAATTAGGCGGAATTAGGCGTTTTGGTATTTTTATACGTATTTTATACTTATAGACACAAATTTAGGTGTTTTTTTGAAAATATGTTAAGATATATACACATAATACTTAGAAATACTTGGATATATACACATAATACTAAAAAAATACTTAGAAATTTAATAAAAAAAATAAAAAAATCACCGCCTAGGACCGCCTAGGTCCGCCTAATGGCCAAAACGCCTAGATTTCCGACTAGGACCTAATTCCGATTTTTACCTCCGCCTAGGCCGATTTTTGCAACATTGGCGGATCTACATGAAAACACATTTTAAAAAACATAAACAAGTTAAATGGGTCAACCCAGAAACCTGTCAGGTCAACCCGAACTCAACCTGTTGAGCTAAATGCGTTCAACCTGAAACATACACAATCCCATCTAAAGACTAAACCCAAACCACAATTTTGTGTTTGGTTCCAGTCGTGTCATTAATATTTTTTCCCCTAAGACAAATTGATAACAGCATACTCTTAACTTTTAAATGTGGCAGAAATGGACTAAGATGTCGATCTTGAACACGGCTGGTTCATACAAGTTCAGTAGTGACCGGACGATACACCAGTACGCAAGCGACATTTGGATGATTGAACCTCTTGTATTGCCTAATTAGATGGAGATCGAGTGTAGTACATGTACATGTAAGTTAGTCCTCTTATTTAATCCTTGCTTCTGTTTAATAAACTTTGTTTGGAAGATCATATCTTGTTAGAAGAAAGCTTGTGTGTGTTTAAATCATAAATCAGTTTATTCTAATAAATTCTTATGGTTTCATGCAACTTATCATTCATTTTATTTATTATTTGTCACTATGGTTGAACCCCACGGTTAACAAGCCCACAATAAAGTTTATGTCTTGCTTGTTAGGCTGAAATGACCCAAAAATACAAACCAAACCCTACATATTTAAACTGTTTATTATTCGAATCAGACTTGAACACACTGAAATTTGAACTGAAGTAACGAAAATGTGTAATCATTTGTAGTGGCGGATCTAGACCGAAATTTCAGGAGTAACGTTACATAATTTTCAAGGGTAACGTAATACAAAAAAATGTAAAAAAGAAAAACATTACACTGCGCCAGAAAAGTTGCGGGTAGCAAGTTAGCCCACTACCAATACACTAGATCCGCGCCTGATCATTTGTGTTGTTTTTACGATTCAACCACCTTTGACCCGGCCCATGAAGACCCGTTATAAGTTGCAAGCCTTATTCAGTTTCCTCATTTTAGTTTCTCAATTATGCATTTGTATCCATGATCCCACGTCTTGTTTAGGTCATGCATGCTTTCCATGTTCAAACTATTTTCTTATTTCATGTTTGTCTTAAGTTGCATGCATCTTGTGTATTTAAATACCATGTTTATGCATTTGAAATAGAGAAGAAAATTATTACAAAAATTTGTCTCAATTATCTTCGGATCGGAGTTTGTAGGTTTTCTTTGTAAACCTATCAGTTGTTACTTGTATTTTTAAGTAGAAAATCACAACTATAAATTTATTATTTTTAGAGTTTTCTCAATTAATTAATAATGGGTAATGTTTAAGGATGTAAATGAGTTAAAATACCCACAAGCCACTTGAGATCGGCAAGTAAACGCTTGAAACAAGTTTGGGTGTAAACTGAAGTTCATTTAATAAATGAATTCGAGCCTGTGCTTCACATACTAAGCTTGGCTATGTCCACGAGCATAAACAAGTTTGTTATTTATATAAGTAAAATTATTTTTACTTTATATCATAAAAATATGATTACTTGATAAAAAACAACTCAATAACTATTTTGCTATACACAAACAAGCCTTAGATATAGAGCTCGAAGCAAGTCATATTTGAGATCAACCTATAGTAAGTTAAAGTGTTAAACTAGTCGAGCTTAAGCTTAGACAACATGAGACTCGCTTTACTCATTGTTCATGAGCGGCAATAAAATACATTGACATTTCTAACGTTTCAAAGATTTACTTCAACAAAACTTGTTGGTAATTCACCACGCACTGGCTTTATTTATGATACAAAGATGATACCAATTATAGTATTAAGGTGTTGTTTCGCTTGAGGTCAATGATTCGAGTCCCGTCGAAGACAAATTAGATGTAATTTAAGTGATTCAAAACAAAAGTTATTAAATATTAAAAAATAAAATATAATCTTTGGATTATATTTTAATTGATAATGTCACATTTTTTAACTCCATAAGTATTCATAGCCTTACCTTTCATAAAAAAAAAGTATTCATAGCCTTTCTGCTTATTTACAATACTTTTTTTTTTACATTGGAGATGATCTATTTTCAAGTAGGTCCAATCCAAAGCCAATAAACCTATAGAACCTCTTTAGTATTAGACATAACCACAAAAAAAAAGATTAAACTTCTATTAAATAAGACAAATTAAAATATTTGAATTTTTGTATATTCCGAGATTAGATTAACTTGTAGACATTTTCTTCGATTTCAATTTTTTTTATGCGAATCCACATGTAAATTGTGGATTTTAAAAATACATATAAAAATAACAAACATATGACATAACATTTTTTGTAACAACTATAATAAATTAATTAAATAATTATGTTAGAAGACTTGGTTAGTTATTTCTAGATTTTTCGCCAAATATATTTTGAGGTATGTAGTAGGTTCCTTATACTCGTGTGCCTTTAACATATCCCTTCATGTCCAATGGTTGTGTACACTATTGAAAAAGATGGGCATAACCCGTCGCACTGTGGCCAACTTGGATTCAAGGTGATAGCGGGCAAACTACGTGTGGCACGTACAAGTTTTGTGGGTGGAAGTCCATGGTTAAAAATGACTAAAGACAGTTTTTGTGAGAGAGACAAGGAAGAGAGAAAGTTCGTGAAGATAGAGGTTTGTCACCTCCCCCGCGTCGACGCGGACCTTAGCCAGCTACATATGCTCTCTTACTAACTCTTCATGTACATACACATATATATGGCATTTGTATTTCTATATGATACTAACTTAACCATTGTAGGATGGTTATTGATGGTCCAAGCTAAAACCTATGGCCACGGAACCTCTTCTAACATGATACTTGATTACTTGCAATGGAAAGTTTTAAGCTTCAACAAAAGACAATCGTCTAGATGGAAATTTTACTACAAACAAACAATGTGTTTATAATAGTTGTTGGCCTTAAATTTCTATAAATAAAAACCTTTAAACTGCTTATTACTAAATTAATTAGTGGATTTAGCCAAAGAAAAAAAGATTCATAGATAAGTTGGGGGTACAAAAGCACAATACAAAAGATATGGTGGGTGAGTAAAAAGATCAAAAGTGCATTCAAGTTTTTTGTGTAGATAGTCTTTACAAGTAATCATTTTGTTTTTGTATATTTGATGTATGTTATTTCCATTTGTTAACCCCTCACATACAAACTTCTATTGTAATGCAAGAAAAGCTAAAGTTGTAAAGTCAAGGTCCAAGGACCCTCTTTGTGGACCCTTTTTGCATCACAACTTGTACCTCCTTCATAAGAATTACTACCTTAAATCTTTATTCTAAGTTTTGAATTTAAAGATTTAAGCTCCAAAAGTCGATTATCGTTCTAGGAACTATGCCTAACACCACGAAAATGAGTTGAACGAAAAAAACCTTAAAAGAACATTTGTTAAAGAACTTAACGTCTTTAATGATATGTAATCATCCGGGATTGTCATTTGTCGTTAACAGATTATGACAATTTACCGAAAACTAGACCATCGACGAGATTTAAACTAATAACCTCCTAACACTATTTTAAACAAGTACAAACCCTTATAAAAGAGGCACTAATGGTCAAACCTCTTAATAATTTTACATAAGTAACTAAATATAAAGGAAACTAGAAAGAACAAGATTTCACATTAGTAGGGGCCATTTTGTGGTTATGGAAGTAAAAGAAATTCTGTAGGCCCCATATGGTTGCTATGTTCCAAAACAACTTCAAGAAAGTCCTTCCTTTGGCTGCCTACACACACACACACACACACACTAAAACACCATATAAATTATAAACACACAATGTAAATCTAAAACATGGAATCATGGTGTATTTTCAAAAAAGTAAATCCTCATTATTCATAGCACTTACCACTAAAACATATGTCACCAAATTCCATGAACAAGTAAACCATAGCACCAGTGAACAGCATAACATCTAAAAGTCTTGAATTTTACTTTTTTTTTTTCATTTTCTTGATATTTAGACATAAATTCAAGATTTTTATGATTAGGGAAAAGTAAACCATATCAATAGTGAAAAAGAAACATGAAAATATCTTAAAACAACTACAACAAAACTAAGGAAATTAACTCTAAACTTTCTTAAAAACTATGCATCACAAGATCTTGAAAACAACTTAAACAAAAATGGGAATTTCACTTTAATGTTCTTTGGTAAATATGAGAAAATGTGCAAAAGTTGAAAACAGTTTAAGCAGTAAGATGAAATGTAGAACTATCACCTCTCTTTTGTCTATGATAAACAACCAAAAACGAGCGCGATTCGCTATGACCTTAATCCTCTTCTGGAGCAGGGAGATTAAGATCAAACATATCTTTATATGTTGCAACCGCGTGTTCCATTGCTGCCATGTGATCAATTCTATCTTCAGAACCATTGATGAAATGAGACCTTTTATGACCACCTAAAGCTTGCCCTGATTTAAACATCCTAAAACATATCGGGCATTCGCGCTCTTTGTTCTTTTTTAGTTTCAGTTTCTTCTCAAATTTAGCCTTCTGATCGCTAGCAAATTCGGCCGCTGAACTGTTTACAGCTGACTTAAAAGCATTGTTCTTTTTGTGACATGGCCTATGTCCACCAAGTCCTTGAAATGAACTAAAAGTTTTGTTGCAATTCAAACATCATACTTGTTTCTCTTATATGATCCTTCACCATCATCATCTTGAATTCGTTTGTTCAACGAATTATCATACCCGAATTCCCTAAACAAATTCCTTCTAATTTCTTGCTTTTCCTCATAAGACAAGTCTCTGTAGTCGAAACCTTTGATTCCATTCCAAACAACCCCCTCAACCGAAACATCAGATGCCGCTTTCTTGATTCCATTCCTACAATGCCCAGAATTCGAATTCCCAATCGCGAAACTCTTGGTATCATTCTTATCCATATCCCATTCCTTTGTACCACTCTTCATCTCTAAAACAACCGAATTGTTGTCTGACGATTCCAAAACCGAATGCACACCGGCCCAGTTAGCAGAATCCTTAGATAACATCATCAAACACATTGCTACTTCCTCTTGTCCAAACTCATCAATCTCAGAAACAGATGATGATCCATAATTATAATTACTATTATTACTACTAATCTTAGTTAAACACAAAGAAGGTGGTTTGATCACCACTTTCTTATACCTTTTCGCTTTCGCTCTAGTACCACAAACCGGATCTTGCTCCTCGTTTTCTTCGGTATCCGAATAACTATCCCTATCCCTAACCAACTTATCTCCATGATCAAGACTCTCACTAGTCCAAGAACAATCATAATAATCCTTCAAGCTCCTATCTTTATCTGAATGAAAAGCCATATGACCACATAAAGCTTTCAAAGATTGAAACCCTTTGCCACATTGTTTACAAATTCTCTCATTTGGTAAAGGTAAAGTTGCATATGAACAAGATGCCCTCCAACTCTTTTTAGGGTTCTCTCTTAACCCATAACAATTTGAACTTAATAAACTACCATTACCATAACCATTATCATTCAAGTTCTTAACTTTATCATCTAATTCAACTAAACTAGCATTAGTAGTAGCAATAACATGAGACCTCATATGCCCACCTAATGATTTCCCACTTATAAACCTTTTATCACACAACTTGCACACAAACCTTAATTCATCAAGATTTTCATCCATCTTGATTTCTAGATATCAAGATCAAATTTTGACAAATACCAATTGAAATAATCATAAAACTAATGAACCCACTAATGAAAAGATAAGTTTAATGTAACCCAGATTGTTGATTTTTTTATAAACATATTTAGGGCTCAAATCCCCAAAAATTCATCAAATTCAAAGATTCTAGAACTTCTTAAACTTGTTATAACTTCTTGAAGTAGATAGTTTGTACCCAATTCCAGATCAAACCAAAAAAGAATTAAAAAACACAAAAAACAATTTCAACAAATCTTGAACAAAAAAAAAAGACTGAAAAAAAAAAACACAAAAAACACTCTGTTATTGAAAATGCTGAAATGGGTCAAAATTAAACTACAAATCTTGCAAAAAAGTTAATTTTTTTAAGGAAATAAAAGATGGGAATTAAAAAAAAAACAGAGTGGAGGACTGTTTCATACGCCTGTTTGTTTGTGTGTGTGTGTTTGTTTCTCTCTCTATATAAGAGTAATGAGTTATAGTAGGGGGAGAATTTCATGCATGGAAGTAAAGTGCTAAAATAAGAGGAAGGTGAGGAGAGAGAGAGAGTGTGTGTGTAATCAAGAGAGAGAGAAGTTTGTTGATGTGATCCTACGGTCAGTAATCAGAGGCTTTGAGAAAGTTTTAGAGAGAGAGTATATTAGAAACAGAGTGAACAACAATTTGTTCCGCTTTGTTTGGTAAAAGAAAACTTTTTATTAGGGCTGGCAAATCGTGTATACCTGACCTGTTAAGACACAACCTGTTAAGACACGATACACGAAACTGACTACCTGTACACGACACGAAAAATTTTCGTATCTATTTTTTCATACACGAACCTGTTAATTTTTTTAACAGGTATACACGAAAAGTACCTGTTAATACCTGTTTGTGACCATTATACTAATCGCATGTTTACAAACCTATTTAGTGAGACAAAATTTCCAAAAGTTCACCAAAGACTAGATAATACCTGTTTGCGTACCTGTTAATACCTGTTTGCGTACCTGTTAATACATGTTTGCGTACCTGTTTGCGAACATTATACTTAGGGCTGGCAAATCATGTATATCTGACCTGTTTATACACGAACCTGTTAAGACACGATACACGAAATCTGGCTACCTGTACACGACACGAAAACTAACAGGTAAATTCGTGTCTACCTGTTTAGGACACGAAACCTGTTAAAGCCATACCTGTACCTGTTAAGATCGTTCAGGTTCGTGTCAGGTAATCGTGTTCGTATACAAAATTGCCGGCCCTACTTTTTATTGTGTTTATTGTAACAAATAACAATAACTTTAAAAGTTGTCAACTTTAATGGGGAAAGATCCGGTACAAATAATTTTTTTGGTAAGAACTGTAAGAATCAAAGGAGGGTATTTTTTTTTTAATTTTTTGTTTCAAATTTTTTTTTCCCCATATTGTTAAACATGTATTATAGTATTGAAAACTAAAAAAAAAAAAATTTGGTGTAGAGTAATTACGTGTAGAGTAATTACATAATTACTCTAGTGTAAACTAATGTATTTACCTTAATGACGTAATTACACTAAAAAAAAAAAAATTTTAAATTTTTTTTTGTATTATTCATCTAGAAAGAATGTTTAAGCCACATGGAAAAAAAATAAATTTTTTT
>JAUTDX010004259.1:0-53363 GCA_030844895.1 Ambrosia x helenae | reverse complement strand
CTCTAATGTGGAAAGTAGGTGAACGGGTTCGGGCTATCTGACCCGCGGTGATTTACGCCCTTATATCCTTTTCACCGCTGGTGTATATGTCACACTAATGATTGGCCCAGGTGAGCCTTTAGACTTGAGTGCTCCACCTGCATAGAGTTTTCATTTATATTTTTTTAACCTTTCTAATTCAAATGAATTGAAATTAAAAATGGCAAATTGAGGTGTTGAGGAAGAAAGGACATTCTTATTCTAAGATTATCAATGAAAGCTTGATTGAGTCAGCGGATTCACTTAACCCGTTCATGCATGCTCGAGCATGTTGTTTATGGTGAATAACTGCTCAACAACTGCAAGGCTGGATCAAGAAATGGGATCCACGGTTTGATTATATTCTTACTCAACAGACTTTAGTTGCTGTAGACAATAAAGCTCCACGGGTCATAACAGTTTTCGTGATGAGATGAATGAGTTCTTTGCAGATCCGAACAATTCAAGGCTGCAAAAGAAAGTGTGGATTCAGAAAACAAATGTTGCAGTTAGGTGAACAGCGAGTCGGGCTTGAAATTGAAGCTTTTTGAAATGGAGAAACGACAGTTTAAATGGCAAAGATTTTGCGACAAGAAAGACAGAGAGCTTGAGACTGCGCGATTGGAGAACGAGAGGTTGATGTTAGAGAATGAGCATATGGCATAGGAATCAGGTTGTTGACTCTGATTAGCTCTTGGATCTTTTTATGTTTGACTTATGGTATGCATATGAAATATGATATGCCTAAAGTGTGCATCTTTTTTGTTATAAAATGCCTAAAGTTTTATCTTTTTTTTGTTATTCCCTTAACTACGTATGATATCAAATATTCTTGAAGCAACCAATTTTGTGTGATATATTTCATTCATTGTTCTGGGTTGTTTCATGGCTGGAAGGTGGTCCAATTAGGGATAGATACCCGTCCATTTATCGCCTTGCAAAACAGAAATAGATTTAGGGGTTGTTTCGCAACTTCTGAATGAGCAAGTGCTTAAACAATAACCAGTAAGAGGTCTGGACCAGTCAGACTCAGTATAATATTGCGAGAATATGCAAAACATAATGAATTTCATTTTTTCAATAATGACCGGTCGTCCTTATGCATTGTTCACAGTTAATTTTGTATCATATTATAAATTACTGATTATTAACTTTCAACCCCGGACGTTCCCGGGTAGTCAGCTAGTACATATATATTGCAAAGCTAATAATCCTACATGTCATAATATTATGCAATCTCTTTTAAGAGATGCCACATAGGATGTGATGTGGCAACTCTAGACCAATTAAAAAAACGAAGAAATATGGTTTAAATATGATTTAACCTAATCTATTAAATACCTAATCTATTAAATATAATTATTAAACCTTTATTATTTTCTCTCTAATGTTTGCTCCCATAACTTTTAAAACGTTAATATCTTTTATATACGAGATTTTTTAAAGAAAAAAATTACACCAAATTAACGAGCGTTTTATTATCTTTCCAACGAGTACCATAGTGCTATATAAAAAACGGAGAAAAAAATGACTATTTTTGTAACCCGACAGGTATTGTGTTAGGTTTGGGAATAGTTTAAAAAAAATTGTGGATTGGGTCGGGCCTGGGATTAGGTGATACCCGACCAATTACTCGAAACCACATACCCAAATACCCGAACTATATACCCGATCATATACCCATGAATTTTTTAACGCATTACATAACCCTTAGACTAATGCGTTCGATATTTCAATAAATAACTTTTTTTCCTTATTTCATGTTAGTTCTTTTTAGAATGATCGATTACAAACTTCCGAATTCATTTGACCAGGCGATACCCGACCCAATTACTCGAAACCACATACCCAAATACCCGAACTATATACCCGATCATATACCCATGAATTTTTTAACGCATCACATAACCCTTAGACTAATGCGTTCGATATTTCAATAAATAACTTTTTTTTCCTTATTTCATGTTAGTTCTTTTTAGAATGATCGATTACAAACTTCCGAATTCATTTGACATTATATAATATTTTGTAATGACACTAGATTTATACCCCGGCGCAGAGATTCGTTTTTTTTTATATTTGAATATGATAACTTATGGCAGAGATTTGTTTAAAATAAATAACAACAACAACAACAACAATAATAATAATAATAATAATAATAATAATAATAATAATAATTAATCATATGTTGACAAGTCATTAATTATGTTGTCATATTAGATATTTCAACCCGGGACGCTCCCGGGATAAAAACTAGTTTACTATAAAATAAAGTTTAGAAAGAAAGGACACTACCATGTAAAACATGTATAAAATCAACAACAAAAAAAAATTATTCATTTTAAACTTCTTTTGAAAAATCTGCGACTTAAACTAATAACTTGTCTTCATCTATCTGTGCAGATCTTTATTCCTATAATATGCAGGACTAAGGCTGTCCAAAAAGCTCGTGGCTCGGAGCTCGCTCGAAGCTCGCTCGATTTAGCTCGAAAAAAGCTCGCTCGATATGGCTCGTTTGAAACTGAGCCGAGCCGGCTCGGATCGGTTAGAAAGTGAGCCAAGCTCGGCTCGGTTCGTAATGAGCCGAGCTGGCTCGGTTTGGCTCGGATAATTCTAAGTTTTAATATATATATTTTTATATACATATAATATATTATAAAAATGTTAAAAAAAGATGAGGAACATGTTACATATTAATATTTGGTAATAGTAACATGAAGATTGTGTGCTTGAGATTGAAGTTACAGTGAATCAAGTTATTTATATAAATCACAGCATCATGATAATTGTCGAAGTACTCAAGTTATCAAACTCAATACTGCTTTGATTTCAAAGAGGTCAGTATTTAGGAGTTCAATCAGACATCTATTGCATATTTAGGGGGTCAATTAGACATCCATTGAAATTTGAGACATATTTTTTATTTGTTTGAACTTGATTTTAGCTTGTAACGTATTTGGTTGAACTTATTTTAAATGTGTTATTTTAACTATTGAATAATATTTTAAACTATTGAATTTTGAAGCCATTTTTCTTTTTTCTTTTTAAATTCGAGCCAAACCAAGCCGAGCCGAGTTGGCTCGGTTTAAAACCAAGCCGAGTTCGAGCTTTGATTTTTAGCTCGGTTTCAAATCCAAGCCGAGCCGAGCCGGCTCGGTTTATAACCAAGCCGAGCGCGAGCTTAGCCTGACTCGGCTCGGTTCGGCTCATGAACAGCCCTATGCAGGACATTTTCAAGGTATATTATTTAGACACATTTCTTTATAATACACTTGAGACTTTGCAAGATGGTTTTATATTCATAGTGAGCAGTATGTCATGTCATCAATTAAGACCAAGAAGGTTATAACTACACTCTGATTAAGCTAAGTAGCCAACCATCTCCATTTTTTACAAAACAAAAATCTATCTATTGTTATATCTTCAAAATGAAGCTTCCAACATTCTTATGCTTACTTCAATCCATAAATGAGTTTCAAAAGCTTGCATTACATCACACATCCTTACTTTAACTTCTACTAAGAAACTACATGGTTGTCACATCACATATGTTACACTTGTTGAAAAGGTGTTTCATGGAACTCAAGACGATGAGTGGTTTAAGACCTTGTTCTAACAAGTCGCGATGTATAAGTTTTCACTTTCCTATTCATGTTGGATTTTCTTATTTATAACTTAAAACCAATAATTAAAATTTAACTTAAACCATGTCAGTGTGGCATGGTTGATTTGGGTATGTAAATACGATACACATATAGGTACCTTACTCTCAGGCCTTATCTTGAGATTATATCTAGCAACATTGGCAGTCATTCTTAAGACCTAAGACCGACTTATACTAACCCATCTGGTGTAAAATTTATTCTTTCTTGGTTAGGTTAGAACGTTATGACATGAAGCAAAGAACCAACGTTATGGCTGATCCAGTGTGTAGGCACTCACCCGCTACTAAAAAATACGATGAATCTAGACAAAGACATAGCCAAGTCCTTCAACAACGAAATACTAGAGCTGACACATGATACATTCTCGTTGGGGTTAGGAGGCTTGGGAGCACATTCCACGTCAATAGGATTATCCAAACAAGTCCTAATATTCCTGGCTATGAGAAAAGGGCTTGCAACTTCTATTCCCACTCTTAATATTATCTTATTACTCGGTAGAAATCAATAATCGCCCTCATGTCACAATTGTGTCACATTAATAAATCCCGTTTACCTTGACGAGCCAAAAGTTTCCTTGTGCAACAATATTTTAAGAAGAAAATCTTGCACAATTCAAAAAAATAATATCTTTGATCAACGTTTTGCTGATTAACCACCGTTACAAAAGTCATCAGGCCTTGTCAAAAGATTATTAGCAGCAACAAGTATATGTTTGTTTTTCTATGAAACATGTATTAATTACGCGATATTTAATTTGCACATATGTAGTAGATAAACCAAAACATTACAATGTAAAAAAGCAGGCATGACAATAATTTATCAATAAGTTTCAAATACTATAAAGTTATAGATCACTGCAGTTACATGTAGGGCTGTAAACAAACCAAATGTTCGGCGAACAATTTGTGAACTGTTCGGCGGGAAGTTCGTTTGTGTTTGTTCGTTTAATAAATGAACGAAAACAAACAAAAAAAAATCCGTTCGTTTAGTTAAACAAACGAACATGAACAGAGGCCGCGTTCGTTCGTTTATGTTCGTGTACGTTTGTTTTTGTTCGATAGTTCATTAGGTTTTTAATTTTTATATTTAATTTAAGTATTTCCAATTTCCCAGTGGTAGATTATTTAACACATATTAATGTATCACATGTTAATATTACTTTAACTATTTTGATTAACTGTTATTTTTTGTGGATTAAACGAGGATCTCAAGTTTAATATGATACCTCTGTGTTTTTATAAGACATTATGTGATCAAGATTATGTCACGTATATTTGGGTAATTTGATTAGTATATTCTGGGCGGACAATGTTAGCGATGAAAAATGCGAATTTTCATAATTTAATGTGTTAGTTTGTGCTCGATTTTGTCAGTAATGCTTATTTGTGTTCGTTTACATTTATTTGTGTTTGTTTTTTCGGCCGGGACCTAAATTTAGCAAATAAATACAAGCGAACACGAACAAAAATCTCATTCGGTAAGTGTTCATGAACAGTTCGTAAACACGTTATTTTCTTAACAAACGAACACGAACAAAAAGTCTCGTTCGGTAAGTGTTAATAAACAGTTCGCAAACACGTTAATTCCTTAACAAACGAACACGAACAAGGTCTTGTTCGTATTCGTTTGGTTCATTTACAGCCCTAGTTACATGATCAATAACCAAACATCGCATTTTTTCCAACTCATCTTTAATAATCAGCAAATTTTCGAATTTTTAGAATGTTTTTCTTAGAAAATGGAGCCAAAGTTGCGGAGATATAACTCAATACTACACACGCATCTACATATATGATTGGGCTCATTTGTTGGGCTGTTAAGTACTTATAAAGTTTGGTTAGATGGGTCGTGTGCGCATATGGGAAAAAGTTTCATATGGGCCTATGTAGATAACATTCACTGTCGAAAGGTGTGCTTTTGTTATGAACATTAAACTTTAACATTCATTGGTTCTTTAAAAATTAACTAGTGGGGAGACCGCGTGATACGGGTTGTGCGATTTATATGTGTAAGTATAATTGTGTAGTTGATAATTCGGTGAAATGCGTGATTATATAATAATTTTAAATCAGATATTTAGAAAAATATTTATAAAACAAAGATTGAAACTCAGGTGGGTGAGTGGGTGGTGGGTGGAGGTGGGTTTGTTTGTTTTGGCACTTTGGCGGGGAATATTTAAGTACAACTCACAATATGTTACACGAATAAAATATTTCAAAACCTAATAATTTGTCTCCAACCTTAATGTTCATCAAATCAATCGATTATGGAGAAAGTCACCTAGTAGGGTGCATGTGTAGGCATGTAAAGGAACTGAATGAACACGAACAAAGGTATGTTCATGTTTGTTCATTTAACTTTAAACCGAACACGGACACAAAATCGTTCATTAAAAAATTTGTCATGTTCGTTTATGTTCGTTCATTTAAAAACATAAATGAACAGTTTATGATCGAACATAAATGAACGTTAAAGAACATAATAAATGTAAACAATTTTGTATTACTAAAAAACCCAATTGCTAATTGTTATATTTATACAAGTAGCTAAAGCCCAAATTATATTTATATAAATATAACTACTTATGTTTATTAATATTTAAACTGGCATAAATGAACATAAATAAACGAATATAAACGAACGAACGCAAACGGACGTTCATGAACATAAATGAACGAATAAAACGTTTGTTCTGTGTTTGTTCGTTTATTTAATAAACGAACATAAACGAACTTCCTGCCGAACAAGTTCACGAACGGTTTATGAACGTTTTATTCGTTTACAGGGCTATGCACGTGATTTTGCACTACATTACTTGTTTTTTGTAGTTTTCTTATTCATATATCATTTTCTTACAAAAGTTTATTATTTTTTTAAAGGTATTAGGTTAGTAGCATCATTTTGGTGGATATACGTCATAAGCATTACGCATTTATCACTTTGAGTAAAAGACCAAGAATTTGTGCTTATGGGAACAATGAAAACTATATAACGCTATAAGTAAAACACAACAATATTTCTACAAGACGTGTAACAATAAATCATATACTGATGATGAATGATGTTTAGAGTAACTATTTTGAATATCTAATATATCATAAATCACACTTCGAGTGAAGGACCAAAAAAAACCACTCACTATGAAAACGATAAATAGAAGATTACACTACAAGTAGAAGACCACATAATCCATACCTAAATATCAAATTCTTGATTTCTAAATATAGTTGCAAAATCAAGATTTGTTTTGGAATTTATATTTGTAACGTATTCATCTGATTATAAGTCAAATCTTAGAATGCTACCGATATAAAGCTCTTTATAGAATATACACAAAAAAATATTTATAAACCTCATATGAACATATTAATATACTGTATATATTAACATAAACTTACTTATACATTAAATTAAATTTAATTTGGCTCTCGATTTCATATTGATTTTTTAATGGCTAATGTTACATAATCCCACTCCTAAATTAGATCAAATTACACATAATCTACCTAATGCCAACACTGGTCTCTCTCCAAGAGGCACAAAGCTTGTAATGCCCAGCCAAAGATGAAATGTGTAAGACCCTAACCGTAAACACGTGATTAACACTAAATCTTGCGGGTTTTGGCCTTAATCTAACTTTCTCCCAATTAAAGCTTTAGTAATTAAGAAAACCAAACTAAATGGAATCTCATGTAAAAATGGTCCCAACAAACTTTACATATAGTTACTAAAAACATGTATAAAGATTTCGTTTTAATTGGGGAATTTTATTGCAAAAGCTTTTAGAGTGTTCGGATGTGTTCGGCTCGTTGCTCGTGACTTGATCCTTGCTCCGGGACTTCCTTCGCTTGAATACGTTCGATTCTTCAAAATATGAGTGCTTGAGCATCTTTCCAATTCATTCCCAAATCATACCTAAGGTTTTAACCAAGTAAAGACCAAATATAGTTAGCTAACGTATGTTAAAAGCCATTATAACGTATGTTAAAATCAGCAAAACCCAAGGTTGGGTTGGGCTTACTACTCGCCTTAACCTACGGCCATAAGGCCAGGGGTTACGGCTAGCAACTTCCTATGTGTTTTTGCTTGTTTGGCAGTAGCCTACGGCCAAAGGCCATAGGTTACGGCCAACAAGGTCTGATTGGCTCGTTTTCATACAACTTTCCAGCACCAATTTGACCCGAATGCATCCAAACATTCTTGGGAGTCCAAAGCTCACCCTTGGTGACTTTTTTGATCAATTTTTCATGGTTTAAAACTCATTTCGGTTTAACTAAGGTCTATGCGATTTTTTACCCAAATCGACCCGTTAAGGCCATAGGTTATACAAAACCTTATTTGACCATTCAAAAAGCACAACAATCATATTTTTAATCTATTGGACACTTGTTTTAACTAAAAAACATCACCCGGTTTGTTTCGTTATGACCCGGTTCTTATATTTAAATGATTAAGTTGTGTTTACCCAAATTGACCTGTTAAGGCCATGGGCTATTTAAAACACTATTTGATTGTTCACAAAGCATGATAATATATTGTCAACCCATGGTTATTTGTTTAATTAAAAACATCTTCCGGTTTGTGTCATTAAGACCCGGTCCTTAGATTTATCCTTCAATGAATGATTAAAATTCCCAAAATGCCCTTATAGGCTAAATGCTTCAAATTAGCCATCCAAGGCGACACTACTTGATTTGATTTCATTGTTTTTGACTCAATGAATTGCTTGGAAACCTCTAAGACCATACGGACTTAGATTTTTCCACCATTTCCAGATTTCTTTAATTTAGTCAATTCTAAGTGCATTAGCGTGCATTAGACTTAGTTATAAAGATAACTTATCTAATTGGCACTCTCGCCACATATGAGTGGTTTTAGCAATCGCATTACTTTGCCCGTGGGCATTTATTTAACTACGAACTTACCGGGTGCGCTTACCCCATTACCATACCTCAGTGATTTCATTCCACAAAACATTGACATCATGTACCTTATTCTCGACGTGCTTACCTGTGGAAGAATTTCTTCAACAAGCATTAAGTACTTGGTATTCAAATGGTGACGCATCACCATTTGACTATTATTTCATGAAACACTGGTCCTTAGTGCTTTGCATTATATATATATATATATATATATATAAATCTATTATAATAGTTTTAATCCATTTAAATGCATATCTTCTTTTGTTTACACAAACCACCTTTTTAATAGTTATAAAACAGGTTGTTATATAAGTCTTTGTGATTTGACCCGTTTGGTTAATTCCACCACTTGAGTGCAACCCCTCATTTCATTAGTTGTTATTTAACAAGTTTATACTTTATTTCACTCGTCTAGACCCGTTTAGTGGATTTCACCACTTGGGTCCTACCTTTTATCCCATACTCGATACTCATTTAATAATATGCGACACATATCTAACATGTTTAAGTCTATTAGCGTAAGTAACACTTACCTTGTATTCACTCTCATTTCGTTGAAAATTTAGGCTTATATTCGCATGACCCGTGTGTTTGTTGATCCATTCCTTCCAAGCTTGCACGTAGCTTGACAAGATCAACCTTCACTATACTCATAAGATTGATCAAGTTATTCATCATGTCCAGAAACTAACACGTCTCATGAGTTTATTCATACCATCAAATCACATTCCAAGTTCGGGTCATTTTGACTTCTAAAAGTCAACTACCCTTAGCATGATCATGTGCATCATCAATTTTCCGTATCATCATTAGGCTACCTTTTTGTATATGGTGTAATTTATCTTTTAAGGTTTGTGTTTCATATTCATATACAAGAGTTCCATGATCACTTAGCAAGCTATAACTCAATTTTGCAAACTAGTTTAATGAGGCATCATTTAACATGTTAGCATCTAGCATTGTAAGAACAATATTTAACACCATCTTTCAACCCGGATAACATCATTGGGCATTTTCATTCCCAAGCATGAATCCTACACATTTTATGCATCACATTGCAAGCATTCATGTTCTCACATGTTCTACTCATTTATTTTCTCATTAAAGCATATCATCGAACACCTTATATGCACTATTTTCATCATGTTAGTTTTAAGTGTTCAAGACTTCCTAGATTCTACCATGGCGTAGCTAACCATTTGCACATGAGCATTCCACCAATTGGCATACATACATGATACCAATAACATAGAAATTGCAAGATTATACCATACACTAGTGTATTTAATGTTTATAGTAAAAACTCACTACTGATACATAACACATAATCACAATTTAACATGAGTCAACAACATATAATGATTCACCACGTTTTATAGCTTCCATGATGTCTTGATCGATCCAAAATACTGATCAACTTCCTATGTGTGTGTTTTGGTGGTGTTTTGATCGATCCAAAATACTGATCAACTTCCAAGTTTTGTTGTTTTTTTATAAATATCACATCTCTACTTTGCACTCATGACACACTAGGTCCCTTAAGTTCCAATTTTTAGGTTTACTAGATTAAATAACTATCTTGTTAATCATACCAAATGGCATAATTAAGCAAAACTGATTTTCGGGGTGTTACAAAATGGCATTTCAAAACGAAATTATGCATTACCCACACACCGGTGTCCTCTTTACCTAAGCTCAAACCGTCACGGGGAATTTTTTTGTGGTGTGCATGGATCGAACCTGTGATCTACCCTATGATAGGAACCACTAAGGAAAAACTCACCTTACCTCAAACCAGCTAAACTGAAAATCATTGGCCTCTATTAGTTGCACGTAATATATTAATTGAAGTTATATCTAATATTATAATTATTTTCACTTAAAAGTCATTACTATTGTCTGAAATTGACATAGTCATTATTTAATGTATCGTTTCATCAGAATATTTTGTAAATACATAATGTCAATAAAATTTATATATATTCAAAAAACTTATTTAACAATAACATAAGTCATTACTAATGTCTGAAATAGACATAGTCATTATTTAATGTATCGTTTCATCAGAATATTTATAAATACATAATGTCAATAAAATTTATATGTTCAAAAAACTTATTAAACAATAACTTTTTATTCCCACTAGCTTTAAACCGAGTGATTAAATAACAAAGAAAATAAAGCAAAGAGATATTATTTGGGTTGAAAAAAAGCATAAGGGTAGAAGTGGTAAATAGACTGAAAACTTTTATATTGAATAATGAATACCATTGACATTGATGAGTCATTACAACAATACAACTAAACCCAACTAGCACGTATGGAGTGGCACGTGCATGTGATCGTCTTAGATCTTGACACGTGGAACCAACGTTCATAGAAGAAACACAAATGAAAACACAATGAAGAGCACACGGATCGACGATGTGTCATCTAAACAACATTGTATTATTGTAGCCACGTGGGTATATAAATATCTTATCATATGAAGGATATTACAACAGACGGCTATCTTTAAAATAAGGATTACCAATTTGATTAATTAGAAACTATAAATAATTATGTTGTGGCTTGTAGCTTTTGATTAGTAAACTATATTTTTTAAAAGCACAATATCAAATTCATAAATCAATTCGTCAGAGTTTATTTTATTCAACAGTATGTTCTTGATAGTTATTATCGTCAATCCATGAAGTTTTTTTTTTAACTTAAATGTTTTGACCATAGGGTGAGCATAAAATCGGAACAAACAAGGAATAACTTTTAAGTTATTCTTAACCTGAAAAAAATAGGATGACACTATTATAGGCTTTTTTTTTCTTTATACATTGGCATATTCTAATGTCTGTAATACGCCAATCATTTTCCAGTATTTACATTATACCATCATCTTCCTCAAAACAACCCCTTTTATACACTGTAACACCAACACTATGCACAGATCATTTAGAATTTTTTGATGAATTCTATTCCACTGTTGCCGGGTACAGTGCCCCCTGAAAATTAGGCCCGGGTCGGAAGTCCTCTCTACACCCCCTCAAAACCGGCCATGGGTTTACCCGATTAATGGGGTACTGCTCGAGAGATTCTCGGTTCATTCCCCACACCATGCAAAATATATTGTAAGGCCTTAAGGTTAAGAGTTGCAAACTTGCAATGTTTGCAAGGTGCCTGGGATTTGAACTTGAAAGGGATGTCTGTAAGCCTAACGTGTTTTGTAGATGACCTACCCCCCCCCCCCCCCCCCCCCCCACACACACACACAACTATATGTTAGTTTTAGTTTTTACTGACACGAAATTTACTCTTTGGTTTCAGTTTCATATTTTCTTAAAATCGATCCGGATAACCAAAACATTGAAAAAATTATAACTTTTCATTTAAAAATTTAATTAATCAATATGGAATTAACAAGGAGTATTGGATTTAAATAGTCTCAACTATGAGCGCTTGTCCGTCACCAGTCCTAACTAATGAAATGTGTGTTGCCGGTCCCCACTTTTTAGCATATTGGCCACCAAGAGAATATGACTAAAAACACTTTGTCCATTTGTATAATTTGTTCGTATTCTGTTAGTCATACTCCGTTGGTGGCTAATATTTTAAAAGATAAGACCGTCAGCAAACATTTCGTTAGTTGGGACTGGTGGCTGGGAAATTTTGATAGTCGAAATTATTTAAATCGAATACTCCAATTAACAAAATGGTTAATAAAAAAATAGATTTAAATGTGTAATTATAAAAAATTGTGGTTATCTAGTCGTAACATACCAAATGTATACTTGAAATCCTCTCTTGAAGAGTTTTCTATATTACTAGTGGGTTTACCCGTGCATTGCGACGGGATCCAAAAAAACTTGTAATACGCTAGCAGTTTTCCCACCGCGCATTGCAGCGGGTAAATCCTCTCGACAACATGTATTCCTTAAAGTTTGGTTCGTGTTGGTCGACTTATTGTATAAAGTTCTAAGAAAATGATATGGGGAGCGTAGTTCTTGACGCTTCTTAAGCAAGTCCTCCTCTTGCTTATATACACACACAGTCGGAAACTCCTCTAGGAAACAAATTTTACCTGACAAATTCAACTTTAGTGTCATAAAGATCCAATACACATACTTGTAAATTAAAAAACACAAAGATGTCAAATAAGTATCAAAATCATTAAAGCATTAGTTCCAAATTAGAAGAGGGTAATTTTTTCACAGAACTCTCGAACCCAAACTTAAAAAAACAACCTCGAGTATTTACAGTTGCAATGTAATTGATTGTAAGATGTCTTATTTGATCATTTATGTTTCTTCTTTTATTTACATAGGTGAACGGATAATTCAATATTTTAAAATTGTATCGTAGTTGTAATATTATTCTTTGTTTGTAATGTTTTTCTTAACACAAAAAAGATTATTTTTCCCATGAATTGTCCCAACCAAACTTCATATCGAACACACTTATGCGATACACAGTCACAATTAGCCCAACCAAACTTCCCATCGAACACACCAATGCGATAAACAGGCGTAATATTTCAAACTTCCCATCGGGCTCAGATTGTTTTGCCATCCCCTAATAATGTTAGGACCTATAAAAAATGAAAATTGCCATTAAAGCTCTAATGTTATCATTCAAAGTAAATTGAGAAAAATTTGTAATTTATTTTTAAAATTTCAAGTGAAATCAACAAAACTTCAAATTTATACTCAAATGATGACATAGGAATGCATGACTGTGAGCACCAATTATAATCTAAGTTGTCAAAGGTGCGCGCCAGGGGCGCGGTGCTCAAGGTCAGCTCAACGCACCATATGAGTAGTTAACTGAAAGACATGGTTTCTAGCTCTTATGAGTGTGCTTATGCGCCTTGACAAGATAGATTACAATATAAATCTTTCACACACATCACTATCAAATGTCAATAAGTTGGGATTTGCTTCCCTCTCCTTATTGTAAACCATGCGGGTAAAACGAAAATGACAATTGGAAACGAATATCACATTATAACCGTAGAAGAAAGTAAGTGTACTTTAGAGAATATAACATAAACTAAAATATGTATGTACATGGAAATGGGTTGATGAGCTGTGATGTCTCCAAAACAATACAGATTTGATCAAAAAAAAAATAATAAACAATTCAATTGAATGATAAACATAAAACCACAGTTTACAGAAATTGAAATAAAAAGAATGTAAAAGAAAAACACGTACAAAATAATGAAAAAAACATATATAAGAACTAATAAAAAGCTTAAAACTAAATAAATAAATATACATAAAGAATATACAAGTTTATAAGTGTTGGCTTACCAACATAATAATCGATAGTGCAAGACTACAAGTGTTGAACAATATCATTCGATGACTGCTTCCAAGAGAAATAAAGAAAATGGTGTGATAAGGCAATGGTATGAGGGGTTTTAGAGATTAAATTGAGGGATGCTGATTTTAATTCATCATTGAAGATGAGAAAAGGAAAAGGAAAAGGTGAGGCATTGAATCTCAAATTGAATTCATTAAAGATGAGAAAATCAAAAGGTGAAGCAAATAATAATAGAGATGACTTGCATTAGTCATTTGTACAATTGTAGTCAAATGTTGCACATAGGGGCATAAAGGGAAGGATTTGGCAAAAAGATAGTTGTTTACCTTGTGACCTTTTGTATGTCATCTTAAAATTGACATGAAGTGACTATTTTAGCTATCTTTCCTCCTTTATAATTACAATATAAATCTTTCACACACATCACTATCAAATGTCAATAAGCTAGGATTTGCTTCCCTCTCCTTATTGTAAACCATGCGGGTAAAACGAAATAACAATTGGAAGCGATTATCACATTATAACCGTAGAAGAAAATAAGTGTACTTTAGAGAATATAACATAAACTAAAATATGTATGTACATGGAAATGAGTTGATAAGCTGTGATGTCTTCAAAACAAAACAGATTTGATCCTAAAAAATAAACAATTCAATTGAATGATAAACATGAAACCACAATTTACATAAATTGAAATAAAAAGAATGTAAAAGAAAACACGTACAAAATAATGAAAAAACATATATAAGAACCAACAAAAAGCTTAAAACTAAATAACTAAATAAATATACATAAAGAATATACAAGATTATAAGTGTTGGCTTACCAACATAATAATCGATAGTGCAAGACTACAAGTGTTGAACAATATCATTCGATGACTGCTTCCAAGAGAAATAGAGAAAATGGTGTGATAAGGCAATGGTATGAGGGGTTTTAGAGATTAAATTGAGGGATGTTGATTTTAATTCATCATTGAAGATGAGAAAAGGAAAAGGTGAGGCATTGAATCTCAAATTGAATTCATTAAAGATGAGAAAATCAAAAGGTGAAGCAAATAATAATATAGATGACTTGCATTAGTCATTTGTACAATTGTAATAAAATGCTGCACATAGGGGCATAAAGGGAAGGATTTAGCAAAAAGATAGTTGTTTACCTTGTGACCTTTTGTATGCCATCTTAAAATTGATATGAAGTACCTATTTTAGCCATCTCTCCTTCTTTATAATGTAGTATAGATGATGTTGATGATGAATATGGGTTTGTGTTAATTGAAGCAATCAGATGCAAGGTTATGATGTATTTGTGTTAGAACCATTATATAAATAATTGTTGTGTGAAAATTGAATGATTTATACAAAAATAGAAAGATAGAATATGCATTAGAAAAGTGGGTTTTGGCCCTTGGGTGACACCTACATTATGATGATGAATATGATGATGTTTATGCATGATTGAATGTCTAGGTGATAGGCTAAATGCTATTTAACATATTGGATGATGAACTTGGTGAAATAGAGGGTTCCATAAAAGTGTTATAACTATGAAATAAATGATTAAAATGAGTTGCACACCAACTGTATGATGCAACGTCTAGAGGAATATGATTATAGCTTGACACTTAGTAAATTTGGTTGAACTTGTGTAAGTATGTGATTATTGATGTGGAATGAAGGAAACTATGTTTTAATATGTTTATGATGCGTAGGATAAATTATGAACATGGCTAGAGGTTGTAAAGTGAGATTTGGTTAATAATAACAAGGACTTATGTTGTTGTCTTGATTTTGTAAAAATCATGTAAAATTACAGAAAAATCGTTAGAAGGTGTACCGTATATGCATGAAAACGTATTTGAATAATCTTCGATCCATCTTTGAGCACGTTGAACTAGTTCGGACTCTAAATGAATCAAAACGGTCAATTAAAGCAGCTAAGTATGAAATCACTGCACATTAATTATATTACTGTCCTGATTTGTAAAAATAATAGAAAATCATTAGAGTGTGTACTTATATGCTTGAAAACGTATTTGAATAATCTTCAATCCATCTTTGAACATGTTGAACTAGTTCGGGCTCTAAATGGGTCAAAATGGTCAATTGCAGCAGCTAAATAGAAAATCACTACACATTAATAATGTTATCATTAATCAAGAAAAGGCATGAGATTGTATATACTTTCTTTAGGCATGAATTAGTGATTGATGGGAACGAGTAATACTTTATGTAGCATGCTTAAAGTGTTTAAAATCACTTACTAACTGGTTTATATAAGTAACTTCACTAACGGGTCAAATGGTTAGTGAATAGAAAGATTTATGGTACAAAAACTAGTTGTTGAATATATAGCATGCTTGTTGAATAAGTGTGTGTGAATCCATAAGGTGTGATGTCATGCTAATGATTGACTAAACGAATCATCTTGTAGATATGATGTGGTAGTTTGACTCTGACAAGCTAGGTAGGAGCTCGAAGAGGAACGGTCAAACAAATACAAGTTCAAGTATGAAGCTCGCAAGGACACAAGGTAAGTAATGCTTACATATTTTAGAATATAATCACTTTGTAGATGATGATATACTTTTATGATTATGTATGAGAAGTTTGAAAGGTAGAACCCAAAATGGTGGAAACCATAAAAACGGGTCGAAACAAGTAAAATTATAAAAATGGTGAAAACCATGAAACATGTCAAACGAATGAAGCTATGTAAATTATTCTAGATCATAAAACAATGCGTGGTATGAAGAGACCTTGTGGTGTACTCCATAATGGGTCGACTAGCTAAAAACAGATTAAATGATATTTTAGCAATAAACCTTAGCTGTAAGGTTTAGGTGCCTAAAAGTAGCATAGAACGGATCAAATGTATAAATTGTATTCGATTGGCTTAAAACAAGTGTATATTTACTTTGGTAATCTTATAGAGGCTTGCGTATAATTAAACGGGTCAAACAAATAAATTGTATTTGATTGGCTTAAAACAAGTATAGAATTACTTTGGTAATCTTATAAAGGCTTGCTTATAAACAAAAGGGTCAAACGAATGAATATATATATAGAGAGAGAAAGAGTAAAACGAGAATAGGGTTGAGTTGAAACAACATAAACCAATTACAGCCTTTGATCATTGATCAAACAACGGTTCTTATTAAGCCACCTAAGTTTTTTGTCTTTTTGTTCCCCCATTATTTTATTTGATTAATAAAAGGTAAATATTAAAAAAAGGCAAGATGGTAAAGTCACAACTTATGTTTTATTTTATATTATTTGTTTCTCTCACCATCACCGTCATCATGTGTTTTTTTTTTTACTTTATTTTATTTTTTAATTCATTTTTAAACAAAAATAAACATTTGTTTATTTTATTTTATTTTTTAATTCATTTCTTTTAAAACAACAACCACTTATTTAATATATAAAAAACTAGGAAATATAGTAATCGTATTTTTTGTGTGCAACATTATAAAAAAATCAGCAACATCATTTTAGGCCAGCGTAAAAATCCCCATCAACATCTATAAAATTTGTATTACAACACTGTAAAATAATCAACAACATCGTATTACACTAGTGTAAACATCAAACTTGCACCGAAATCTTCATGTAAACAACAATCGTTCGTTCTTCGTTTTCTTGATCTCCATCGTCACCTTTTAACACATGGCCAACTATAAACCACAAAAAAATACAACCTTTACATTTTATTAAAAAATTATTTATTTTTTTTACATAAATCTAGTTTACATTTATGAAAAAATATTGTGTAAAAATTACAGAATATCTAAAACATATATGTAAAATCTAACTTTACATCTATGGAATATTGTATAAAAATTACAATTACATAGGGGCAAACAATTTACATCAATATAAAAACAGTTTACACCTGTGAAAAATGTAATTTACACGAGTGTCAACATCAAATTTGCGCAGAAATTATCAATGTAAACATTATCAAATTGCTCAACAAGCCCTTAGATTTCTCTTTTTATTCCACCAATTAGCTAAAATATCACATCAAAATCCACTTAAATCCATATCTAACAACAAAATTTATAATATCTAACAATAAAATACAAACAGCTGAAAACATATATATACCTGTTGTATGTCACGATAATCGTTGTTGTTGACAAGATCTGCCATCCCATGTGACTCCTAACCGTGTTTCATCCACCCTCACCGCTGTGTTTGTTCATCATTCAAGATACCACCACAAGTCACCATGGCTACCAATCACTATCACACCATCCATCATCAACATCCACCTTGTGAACAATCACCTTCAACATCAAAACAACCACCGATTCCTCCCTCATATTACCTCCATGAGTACCGCTATAACAGCAGTTCCATTAACTATTTCATGTCCTCGATTCTGTAGTTCAATGTTAAGTAAAGAAACCCAAATACATCAAATGTTCAAATATCAACAAAAAGTTAGAATTAAAATCACAACTTTTTTTGTTAATTACTCCAACAAACATGTACCTGACGACATATTTGTGCTCCCCCCTTATTTCTGTCGTTACAGAAGAGCAAGTTTTCTTGAACCGGAGAGAGAACATCTGGATTTCCTTTCCAATACGCGTATGGGAACTTATCTTTCCAACTCATCTTTTGTGACCTTGTTTAATACTTCTAAATTCCTCTTGCAAAGGTCCAAGCTTGACTTCTACCCTGATACAAAATTTCAATCGTCACCCTCGGTTTAATTGGAAAGATTATCCCTGATGCACCCTGCTAACAATTTTTTATATTATTATATTTATATTTTTCACCTGAACCTCAACCCCTTTCTTCCTCATCATTCAAACCCAAACCAAAAATCCCCGACCAAAACCCCTTTTCAGGCAGCTACAGTCGCCAGAAAACCATACTCTGTTTCACCTCCCCTGTATCACTAAAAAACACAAAAAATTCACCAAGGAAAAGAAAACCCATCACCGAAACACCACAAAAATCCATAGGTTACATGAGAGAAATTGAAGTGAGCAACGATCATACCTGCCTTCAACAGCTTATGCACCATTGGAACCGATCTAAATACAGGTCCTAGAGTGCACACGATCTTCTTCTTCGGCTTGAATTTTTTTGAACAGGCTTTGAGAGCATTCACAGTAAATCCTCCATCTTCATCTTTATAATTACACTAAAAATCACTATCTTTCTCTCTCCTTTTCTATTTAATAATACTTACTAGATTATACCTCGAGAACGTCCCGGGGTTGAGAAATCTATTATGATAGCTTTTATCCCGGGAGCATCCCGGGGTTGAAAAATACAACAATTCAAATAATACTAATACTAATAGTAATAATTATTACTCTTGTAATTAAATAAATAAAAAAATAACATTGGTATAAGGTGACACCATGTGTTGCAGTGTTGCGCAATTCTTTCTCCTAGCTTCTCTTGATGAAGTATACCTATGTATCTTTAGAAGAGTAAAATTCCAATGATAGCATGACGATTGGGCTGAATTTCAACACCGTAAATAAGAACCTGGTTTAGAAGAAAAAACCATGATTAATGAATAACCTGAACACTTTGTGTTTTTTTTCCTGTATGAACGAAATCCCACAAAAAATAGTCATTTTTTTCTCCGTTTTTTTATATAGCACTATGGTATCATGGAAAGATAATAAAACGCTCGTTAATTTGGTGTAATTTTTTTCTTTAAAAAATCTCGTATGTAAAAGATATTAACGTTTAAAAATTATAGGAGGAAACATAAGAGAGAAAAAAATTAATTTTTTTTCCTAAAATAACTCAATTTAATTTTAGTAGATTAGATTTTATATTATTATTTGTTTTTTTTAATTTGCCACATGGCATGACACATGACACATTCAAGGGAGAGAATGTCATGTCATTAAAATTGCTTTCTTTTATTATATATATAGATTCTATACTTTTATCATTACCTTTTCTCTCTCCTCTACTCACAACCACTTTTAAAAATATTAAAAAATTATGGAGGGTGAACAGTGTCTCCTCCAAATTTACTGATGAACAGTGTCTCATCTATATATTTTCTCTCTCCTCTACTCACAACCACTTATACCCACTCTATATAATATAGAGGCTTCTCTCACACTATTATGGAGCATCTATTGTGAATGCTTTGAGGGAGGGAATAAAGAGGAAGAGGAAGACTGAATATTATTTTGAATTAGAGAGAGAGAGACAGACAGACAGACTACATTAGTAATCATTTGACTTGTAAATTACTAATATGCCACCCATTCATCGGATAATTACATTTATACCTAAAAAATCTAGATTCAATCACAACCATTTGATTAATTTGATCAATGATTGTGAATGGTTTCTATTGTTCTCTAAACTCAAGGTTGTTTTCAAAGATCCTAATCCTATATATGTGTGTGTGTGTGTTTGTGTGTGGGTGTGGGTGTGCATATTTTAAATTCATGCCTATGGAAGTTTGGATATCAAACTTGGTAAAAGATGCGCTATGTGATCGATTATGATATAGACAAGGTAAATGAGTCCTAATATAACCATCTTAGATTCACCAATTACATCTCGGACTCAAGAAGGAATTGGGGTATGTTGGATGAGTGATACCGGACTCTCCAGCAGCTCCAGACCGTGGATTACGGCCTGGAGCCGTAGGCTAAGATTCACACAGAGCATTCAGGTCAGAAACCGTGAGCCGTAACCTACGGTTATTGAACCATAAGCTACTATACAGTTTTTAAATCAGGAGAAATGAACCGTAACCTACGGTTCACAAACTGTAGGCGACGTCGGGTTCCATCCTTCAAATTTTTTATACCTTTCATTTAGGTTTTGACTCGGCTGATAATTCTAACGGTTTTTTCTTGTATGATCAACCCTAGGTATGACTACTTCAAAGCTGGAGTGATGATCAAGTACATCCGAAGAACCAAACGCAAACGAATCTCATGTTCAACGCTTCCACATAATTCTTTATAAATTGTAACCGATAGTGGATTTCTAAGCGTGTTAACTCTTACAGCACGTGACATGAATCACAAACTGGTATTTTTATTGTTATAGTCAAGCTAATATCATTAAAAGTTTTAATAATTCCATATTTTGTTAAGTCTTAAATTAAGGGTAAATAACCATTTAAACTGGACGGGTCTTACACAAACGCTGTTCACCTTGATTGGGCCTTTGTGGGTATGGGCTTATCTTTCTTTTCATATGGTTTTGGGCTCATATCCCTTCACACCCAATCACCTAAGATCCGATGATCTAACGACTATTATAATTATAAATAATATTAACACTCCACAAATTGAACAATAAATGCATTGATTACTTTTGTCCTTTTCCGTTTTTTATACAACACTTATTTATATATATACAAATGATTCAATAACAATTATCAAAATGGGGTAGTGGTGGAGTGGTTTGTGGTGCATGTGTGTTCTTTGAGGTCTTGGGTTCGAAAACCGTTTGAGTCTTTTTATTTTTTTTACCACACTTATTTATATATAAATACATATGATTCAATAAGAATTAACAAAATGGGGTAGTGGTGGAGTGGTTTCTGGTAGGGGTGTTCATCGGATCGGATAACGGGTTATTCGGATCAGATTATTCGGATTTTGAATTTTTAGGAGCCTATCCGAATCCGATCCGATCCGAATTGGATATATACCCATCCGATCCGAATCCGATCCGAATTCATTCGGATCGGATTCGGATAAATCCAAATAATCCGAATGGATATCCGAATAATCCAAATTAAACCAAACAACAATTTTTCAATTTTTTTTTATTTTTCCTAATTTATTGTTCCTAACATTTTATTAATTTGATTTCAATAAACATATAAAAGCAAAAATACAGATTAGTCTTAAACACAAATACAAAGTTCAAACTTCAAAAAATAGTCCTCAAATGTAAATTTAAACAAAAATCAAACTTTAAAACAAAGTCTTGAACACAAAATCAAGCATCACGAAACGTGACACTAACTAGTCCATATAGATGGACGATGTTGAAGAATTATAGTTTAGTATTGGCCTCATGCCTCATTGGTTGAACTAATTTTCAAACAATTGGCCATTCCTTACTAAAACTCAATTGAAGCTTATTTGGGTTATTCGGTTATCCGAATAATCCGAATAACCCGAATAATTTAATTGTGAAATCCGAAATCCAATCCGAAATCCGAATAAGTAATTCGGATTCGGATCGGATCCATCCGAATATCCGAATAAGAATTCGGATCGGTTTTTTTTCGGTTCGGATATCGGATCGGATTTCGGATTTTTTTCGGATTTTTTGAACACCCCTAGTTTCTGGTGCATGTGTGTGCTTTGAGGTCTTGGGTTCGAGACCTGTTTCAAACATGAGATTTTTTTTTTCCAACACTTATTTATTTATAAATACATATGATTCTATAATAATTAACAAAATGGCTTGGTGGTGGAGTGGTTTGTGGTGCATTTGTGTGGTTTGAGGTCTCAGGTTTGAAACATGTTTTTTTTTTAATTTTATTTACAAACACCTATTTATTAATAAATATATATGATTTCATAATAAGTCACAACATGGCTTCGTGGTAGGGTGGTTTAAGGCGCGCAAAGCGCGCCTTGAAACACACTAATAGACATTATAATGCATCTACAATTACTTTTATTGACTTTAAAGCTTTAAACCGTAATACTTTCTTTAGAAATCTAAACCTAGGGATGGCAATGGGTCGGGTTTGGGACGGGTTTAGGGAATCCCAACCCCATACCCGATTAGTTATGCTTGTCCCAAACCTGCCCAAAACCCGTCGGGTTTGTGTCGGGTAAATACCCATCGGGGTATACCCGCGGGTTTTGGGTAAACCCATTAATTTTTAAAACTTACTCATTGAGTATATCCGACCAAAAACCCAACGGGCATCTATTAACCAATTACATTTAGCATTACTAAATATACATGTAAATGATTACAATGTATAAATATAAAATACTTAAGTCATATAAAAACAATCAAAGACATAGATAACAAATAATATATACTAAGTTTTGGTAATTTTAGCACAAGATGACAATGTAGATGGACAATTAGATATATTATGCATACATATTTAAAAATATATATTAGAAATTGTATTGGGTATCTAATCGGGTAAACGGGTATACTTATCGGGTAATCGGGTCGGGTAAACGGGTATATCATCAAATCCCAAACCCGTCACAAACCCACGAAAAAATTTAAAACTAATCCCATACTCGGACCCATACCCGACTACCCGACCCCAAACCCGTCCCAATTGTGTCGGGTTTCGGGTTTAGACTAAACCACAATGTATTATCGTAATTACTCTTAAAGGAAAAAAAAAACTATTTCATGGATGTAATATGCACATGCAACTATTGAGATATTGATAAAAGGTCCATCGTCAAGTAACCCAGTGACGTATCTAGAAATAAATTTGAGTAGTAACGTTCAAATTTTTTTTTCGCCGTAGTTCCATAAAATGTAAAGGAAATAAAAAATAACAACATGAAAATAGATAAACTTATATATATACCAAATACATTTCGCCCCTTCGGTTCTTGAAATCGAGCCATTACGTCATCTTCTTTTACATTATCAAAAGTGTCTCTTTCAACCGTACAAATCAAAGCATTGTTCAAATTAAATAGTCCTTACTCATTCTATTGCGTAAATCCGTTTTGATAAGCTTAATCTTAGAAAAACACCTCTCAACGGTTGCGGTTGCAACCGGCAAAACCAATGCTAACTTCAATACCCGATAAACCAAAGGAAAAGATTTATGTTTTCCAGTTTCCACCATTACAAGAGCAAGGTCACACATTCCATTTAGTTTTGCAAATTTATATCTTCTTTTAATGTGTGATAAAATACCGTAGATCACTCGAAAGACACCCTCTATCTCCTTCACTAAAATTATTCGGATACATCTCAGAAAATGCTAGGATCTTAGGTATGTCAAACTTAGAAAACAAATCACAAGGATTTAAACCCGACATATTTTCTATCAAAGTAGTTGATACCTCATTTAATCGATTTCCAAATTCTTGAATTTGCAAATCCAAAACTGTATTAAAAACTTCAACTTCAAAATGATGTCGGTTAGTAACGACGTTCTTTCGGTTTCTTTGATTACCATAACTTTCCGATATTTCTACCATCTCAATCTTATTTTTTTTTCACAAAAGATGTCACATTTGCCAACATTTGATCAAACTCGTTTTGTCTTAAATTATTAAATGCTTGCTTTGTTCCATTTATCAATTTAGCCGCTTCTAATAAATCTTGACTCTTTTTTTGAAGTTGTTTTGATAGAGCATTTGTGAGGCCTAAAATATCATCTAACAAGTGTATATAAAACACAAATTAAAGCTTCTTAAAATATGATAAAATACCTCTTGCATTAGATCGTTGTTGAATACTCTCTCCTTCTTCTTTAATAAAAGCAAGTGCATCAACAACTTCCGGAAATAATTTAAGCAAACTTATAATTGTTCTATGATGAGAACCCCATCATGTATCTCCGGCCAGTGCAAGGAAAACACATCTTCTTTAATTTCTTCACATATCATTTTGGTTACTTCTTTCGCAAAACAATCGATAATCTACTTCTGTATTGATGGAGCTGTCAATTTATTACTCTTTTTTGCATTCTCTGATGCGTACTTACCAATATTTGGGTTGTTCTCACTAATCAACTTTAAAATCGCAAGATAAAGACATTTAGAAGTAGATGTTTCCGATTCATCGTGGCCATGAAAATGGTAAAGATTTTTGTAAAAAAATCCAGCACTACGAACAAAACCCATTAATCGATACCGAATCGCTATCTTTTCTTCCTTAGTATGCTTTGTGACTTGCGCATGAAATGATTCCTTTTGGTTCATAAGATTGTCACATTTTTGTCTCGCCTCATTATGTAAACTATTTTAACCCAACATGATCTTTAAAGGCCCTTGGTTTTGCCCAATAACAAAAGCCTTCACTTGTAAAAGCATCTATTCCACCTTGATTACCAACACTATTACTAAACAAGGGGGGATTTGGGATTGATTATTCAAAAATCAAAACAGATTATGCGTTTTAGAAAAGCAAGGGTGGAGCTGCTTATAGATTATTGCGTTTTGGTAGCCTAAACAACCGATTATCTGCGTTTTCAAAACGCAATCCAAACACTAAAAACTGATTATTTGCGTTTTCAAAACACAATAATCTAAAAATCAGATTGAAAACGGAATCCCCAAACCCTCTAACAATGTAAGCAATATGCTTTTTCTTTTTTAGTGTTAAACTTTTACTAATCATACTTTTCAAACCATTTTGTGTTTAACCGTCTCCGTTCACTACCATATTATGTCCATTTAAATACATGACCTCGTGGCTGAAAAGTCTTCTTCACAAGATATGCTCTTTTATGTTATCTATTTGATTAGGGTGATAGCTAGAAATGGGTGGTCTATCAGCGGGTCCGAAGGAAGAGCATTCAAATCTATATGTAACCTCGCGGATGAAGCCGAAGAATTAGAAACAACTGGACTTGTAGTTGTAACAACATCATCATCTGTTGGCATATCATTATTAGCAACATTTGCATACCAACATCATCATTCACGTCCTTATTTCAATATTTGGAGTATTACTGGAACTAATTTCATCACTTTCGAGGGCTTTTCTTTTAAACAAATTGCTAATAAGTGCTTGTTTAGGATTAGCCGATACTTGTTTCTTTATTTCTTTGTGGATGATATACGATATGAGAGTATTCATTCTGATTCACCATAAATATACAAATAATCCCCATTAAAGAAAAATTCTAAATCCATCATTAAACATGAATATATGCGAATCCTTAATCATATCCGTATTAAGCTACGCATCAACCATTGCATCAAATATACAAAACAAATGTTAGGCAAATCATATTCAACTATGAATTTCTTTTTTTTTTAAACATTGACTTTCATTAAAAACGACAAGCACTCAAAATCACGAGTACTGTCCCATTACGTACACATATACAAAGGGTAGTTGGCCCAATCCTTCCAAACTATACAATCAAATTTCGATCTATTTTTTAACCATAAAAAAGCCTTCGATTTCACCTCCGCCACTACCTCCATCCCCTTAACGTCTACACCTTGAAAAATCTTTTTGTTCCGAGCATTCCATAAAACCCACGAGCCAATCATAACAATACCTCTAATAACTTTTTTCCTCCATTTACCCCCGTGAACGTTTTTGTAAATCATCATAAGATCGTCATATTCATACGCAAAGAACGGGTCTAACCTGCACCATTTGAAAATATTGCTCCACATCCCAAATGCAAATCCGCAGCCTACAAACAGGTGGTTAAGATCTTCTATAGCCAAATTACAAAACGGACAAGCCGAATCCGGAATGTTTACTCTTCTGATGCCCAACGCCTCCCTTGTTGGCAGCCTATCTAATGAGGCTCTCCAAGCAAGAATATTAACCTTTAGGGGCACCTAAGACTCCCACTTGAACTGCGAAACAACAGACCCCTGCCTCTCTTGAACCAAAAGCCGTTTGCATTTCGCTACCGTGAACACCTCGTTACCATCCGGACCCCAGACCCAAACATCACTGGTATCAGACAGGTTACACCCCAGCAGCATTCTATCCATGTCTTGTAACTCGGAGAGCTCTTCTACTGTACAGGGCCCTCTCTTCCAATTCCCATTAAAAACCAAACCATGTTCACCTCTACCAATCCGGTCCCTCACAATGCACCTTTTGTCTTTTTCAAGCTTGAATAACATCGGCCACCGGTGCTTCAAAATAGAGTCCCCTAACCACAAATCTGACCAAAAACAGATCTGATTACCCCTTCCCAGTTTACCTCTTGTAAGATAAGTTATCGGCTTATTGTTGAACTGCGACAGCGTCAAACACGAAACCAAAGACTTCCAGCAGTCTGACATCGAAGATTTAAGTGGAAGCATGCTCCAAGCGCCTCTCCCACAGTGAATAAACTCTATAATCTGTCTCCATAACGAATCTGATTCAGTGTTAAACCTCCAGCCCCATTTCGCCAAGAGTGCCAAGTTAACATCTCTCAATCGCGAAATTCCCAGCCCGCCTTCTTTCTTAGAAGTAGTCACTCTATCCCATGCAACCCAATGGATCTTTTTGAACTCATCCGAACCAGACCAGAGAAAATTCCGCATCAGGGATTCAATAACATCTAAAACCTTCCCCGACGCTTTATAAATAGAAAGATAATAGATAGGCAGGTTTGCTAACACCAATTTTATAAGTGTCAACCTCCCTCCTATGGACAAAGTATTCGCCTTCCACGAAGAAAGTCTTTTTCGGACTGTATCTACTACCGGCTCCCAATTAGAACATCTAGACATTTTCGCACCCACCCTAATGCCCAAGTAATCAAAAGGAAGGCTCCCCACTTTGCATCAGATGACTGAAGCTATATCCTCTACCTCATGTAGGTCGACTCCAATACCATATAAACAAGACTTGTTAAAATTGATTTTCAACCCCGAGCATAAGTGAAATACCCTTAAAACCCGCGCAACATTCTCCACATTCTCTTTGGACCATTCCCCTATAACCAAGGCATCGTCCGCGTAGAACATATGAGATAAAATCGAATTATTTTCCATCTTAATACCCCTTATCTCCCTCACAGCCACCGCCTTATCCAAAAGGCAATGAAGCACCTCCATAACTATAAGAAAAAGAAAAGGCGATAACGGATCCCCTTGTCGAACTCCTTTTTGACATTGGAATTCGAACGTCGGAGACCCGTTAACCAAAATAGCCGATCTCGCCGATTCTAGAACCCCTTTCACCCAACAACACCACTTACTATGAAAACCCATAATCTCAAGAGCCGATAATAAAAAACTCCAGTTAACATTATCGTATGCCTTTTCGAAATCTATCTTCAATAAAAACGCCCTCTTACCGGTCTTTTTAATCCATCCTAGCACCTTGTTAATAATTAAAGGCCCGTCCAGAATGCATCTTCCTTTAATAAAAGCCGATTGTGTATTAGAAATGATAGATCCCAACATTTTAGAGACTCTCATTGCCAAAACCTTCGATATACTTTTACTAATAATCCCTATTAAATTAATAGGTCTATAATCTTTCAAACCCACCGAGTTTTCGACTTCGGAATCAATGTAATAAAAGACGAAGACAACCTTTGCTGAATTTACCGTGTTCGTAGAAATGCTCAAACAATCGAACAAAGTCGTCTTCTAATAAACCCCAAAAAAATTTTACAAACCTGAAGTTGAATCCATCCAGACCTGGGACCCTATCCGAACCGCAATCAAAAATCGCCTCCTTAATTTCTTCCCGGGTAAATCTCCACACAAGGGCTTCGTTATCTTCTTTTAACCTTCCTACAATGATTTTATTAATATTATTATTTTGGAAAAAAAAAAAAAAGAGAAAAATAAAAGAAAAGAATCCGCCTAAATCCGGACTTGATATATATCATTGTTTCAAGTTTTATGTTTTTGCAGTACACACAGCAAGAGGAATACACTAGACTACACCCAACCAAACCATATCTCTTCACGCATTTCCTCTCCTCTTATATTATTCCCCCCCTCTCCACTCCCTTCTCCTCCTTATCCTTTCCCCTCTTTACACCTACTCACTGAGTTCACCGAGTTTCCACCGACTCACTCCTTTTTTCGCCATGAAAGGAGCCAAATCCAAATCTGAATCCAAAAAACCCGAAAGCAGGTCAGTCTTCATCCAATTTTTTTATTATGTTTTGTTGAATGTGATAAATTCATCTTTATTTTGTAATTTTAGGCTTTCGGTTAAGAAAAGAGAAGCCCCAAAGCAGAAGAAAGCGCCTGTGAAGAAAGCGAAGGAGGCAAAAGACCCTAACAAACCGAAACGGCCTGCCAGTGCTTTCTTTGTCTTCATGTAGGCTGGTTTAATTGTTATACAATCGTTTTATGTTAGATCTGTAGCTAATTTGTTTCTGTTGTTAAATTGTTTGGATTTTGACCGTTACAGGGAGGATTTCCGGAAACAATACAAAGAAAAACATCCGAATAATAAATCAGTTTCCGTCGTAAGTATCGATTTGAATTAGTTTTTTTTTTTAGATGTTTTTGTGTTTAAATTGATTGTGAGTTGTGATTGGTTAGGTCGGTAAAGCTGGAGGTGAAAAATGGAAATCGATGTCTGAATCCGTGAGTTTCTTCTTCTTACAACTTGGATATATACATATCATATAATATTGTTTAATTTTGATTTATGTAAACACGAATTGATTTTCGATGTGGTTTGACAATTTTAGGAAAAGGCTCCGTTTGTAGCTAAGGCGGAGAAGAGGAAGTCGGAATATGATAAAACTCTTCAGGCTTACAACAAGAAACTGGTAATTAAAATATTAAAAAAACCCTATGAAATTCGTTAGAAATTAGAAAAAATAAATGAAAATTATAATTATAAATGATGTGAAATTGCAGGCTGAGGGCAAACATGAGGAAGAGGAGGAAGAAGAGGAATCTGATAAGTCGAAATCAGAAGTTCATGACGATGAAGACGATGATGATGATAGCGGAGAGGTATAAAATTATTATTATTAATATTAATAATAATTATAAATTTATAAAATTTATAATAATATAATTATACAATACTTGATATGTTTTGTTTTGTTGTGTGGTTAATTGATGATGTATTTGTTGTGGATGATTGACAGGATGAGGAGGAGGATGATGAATGAAAAAGAAGAGGACACGTGGCAAGTTGTTTTGTATAACCCTTGTTTTAATGGAAGGTTAATTCGGATGGTAGTGATTAGAAATGCAAAGTAGTTTCAGTCTTAGATGGTTGAAACTCATATCCTATCTGTACTTTTTTTTAATCCTTAATTTCAATCAATCTGTGGAAATATCTATGTATAATCTAAAGATGATTGTTAGTGTTGTTGGTCTTCGATCAAATATAATATAACCTTTAATATAAACTGTTCATGGTTGTTTATGCTTGGCTTGTTTTGATGGGGATTTTGGGTTGGACTGTTGACTATGGTTTTGAAAAAAGACAAATCAAACTGGTTGGTTGGTTGCTTCGCCATGATTGGTTCCTTAATATTATCTACTATGGATAACTCTAGTTTTTTTAAAAATAGAAAATGATAATAATAGAAGCAAACGGTTGGTTCAGTTGACGAGATTTGTAATAAAACTGTATGGAAAACCAAAACATATGTCATAATTTGAAGAAATTAAATACCAAACCACATGTAAAGTCATGTTTTTGTTGCAATGTCAAAAGCATTTTGATCGATTGTTTACCCAACGTTAACGTGCAAGTAACCGTAATAGCTTTACTAGTAGAAATGATTCTGTATATTTAATGAACGTCGTTCATCTACTATTATTATAAAACGCATTTTGATCTTAACGGTTGAATGCTTCTAAAACGCATCCATTCTTTATTATTATCATTAATTTTTTTTTTTACATGTGTGATGTGTTAGGTTTATATGTGCACACCACTGAGAACATATGCTTGGTGTTACTTTTTGCTAGTGACTCGTGTAATACCTTTATTTTGAAACTTCAAATGGTAGTTAATGCAACCCTTTTGGCTTATGCAACCATCTCCGATCTTATGTTTAGCCGATTTTCGCTTAAAATATTGATGCATCATTGACTTATCGTGTTCATTTCACCGGACGTAATACCCTAGTCTTACTAAAGTTTTCCTCTTTGAAGCCTTTGGACTCTTGCCTAGTTCATGAAAGGGTGCCAACCGTCGCTTGGACAACTGGTATACGTTTAAGAGCAAGAAAAACCGATATTACAGTTCAAGATCGATTGGCCGCATCTATTATGTCATGTTGTGTCAAATGTTTTTAGGATTACATAAAGGATTGTCCAGTCACATCCAAGCGTTCTACTATGTCGCAGTGTAGCCAAATTTTTTGACCATTTAAAGAAACGCCTGTTATAGCTTATTTGTAGGCTCTTTTAAAAAGGATGTATGTTTTGCTGTGTTTGCATCGTATCTACATTTTGTATAAAAGTATTCGATATACAAGGTATGTGGAGAGTAACGATTTTCTAAGATGAACACCACACTAGTAAGTAGTAAGCCAATGTTGTATCTGGAGCTAAGTTTTTCCTATCCAGAGGTAAGTTTTTCTTTGTATTTAGCTCCGTTGGCCTCATTGTTCCGAAATACATATTCGGGATGTACTCGGGTGTTGTAGCATTTCTCCATCTCTTTTTATACATTTATCCAGCAACTCAAGTTAAGACGAAGCTCTGCTTCGTTGTCAGTCGATTCTGTTTGTGTGGCCCAATTCATATGCAAGTCAATTTGCTGGTTTGACCACCATATGTAAGGCTAAATCGAGTTTCACCAAGACTAGTCTTGGGCATCATTCAATGAGCCCACAATAGTCACCATCTTTCCCTGGGACAGTCCATTGATGATTCTCCGGTTAGCCTGCTCTACTTGTTAATTGCATTGCTGATAAGCTAAAGAGGTAAAAAAAATGTGTTTGATATGCAAATCTTCACATCAAATCATCAATTCTTAAATGAGTTGGTGAACTGGTTCCCATTGTCACTGACCATATAGAGTGGTAAACCGAAACAACATAATATATTCTCCCAAACAAACCTTTTATCAGTCACCATGTTTTGTTTCGGTTGTCCGATGTATTTTTCTTAGCGGATTAAGACAATGAAATTAACCAAAATTCTAATAATAATGTACACTCGGGATACAAAAAGACACAATGCTAATCACATAACATGTTGCGATTCAACTAATGCTAAAAAGTAAACTAAAACAACTTCAGAATCCCAAATTTTGTTTCTTTTGTGATTTCCATATCAATCTATCACGACGACTCTATAAGACAAGAAAAATAACATGTCCATAGCATAAAACTGTTTCTTTTTTCATATCGTTTAGGCAACAGCTACGGAATCACCTGAGCAGTGTTTCTGATTTCCTCTTTGCATCCATTTAATTATAATTGAGGATATAACCATAATCTTTTTAAAAGCAATCTACTTGAAGACTTTATTGGTAAAATATTTGCCAACCCTGTTAGATAGTATCAACCAAGGTATCACTCCAACCTGCAATTAATCAATCAATGTCGGCACTAAATCATAACCAGGGAAGTCAAAAAAAGATGCAGATGCAATCAAACTTTATACGAATTAAGTTATAAAACTATAAAAAAGAAGAATAAAAAAAACGATGTATCCAAGTTATTGGTAATTTACCATTACATTGTCGTTGACAGAACCCCCAGTTTTCCAGGATAAAAACCTCCCTGCATAAAATAATGATCAAAGTGTTATACTTGCAAGCTTGTTTATATACATGTATGGGTATGTTGAATACATAATCAATTCAAGTACAGAGCTGAGAACGGAGAACCATATTGTTAGGAGTAAGCCGGAATCACACCAGTTTAAATCAAATGTTAAAAAATTCTTATAGTTCTACTGCTCGTTTCAGATACAGATTCACCACCAAAACAAATGGTAGAAATAGGATAGATTTAAAACTCGTTTGTGATACAGATATTACCACAAAACAGGCAATAGGGCGACGATATCCAACCGAAGATAGAGATACACACCACTATAGTTATAGAATAAGAACACCACTTAACGTGCCACGGTTAAGCTAGCATAGACAATTAATTAACCCACACTCATGAGACAATTAACACAAATATTTTCATCGTAAACACACACTGCTTTTGATTCATTAAAATCCGATACATATAGATAAGAAAACGTGTTGCTCCATGTCCTAATAAAAAGGAAACAAAACTAACAATACTTGGGAAGCATGAAGTACAACATTGAAAGCATGAAAATAAAACTGTAAATTAATAGTATAAATATGTGGTGACGCTACGTGGGTGTTTTTCAGCCGACATAGGTTTGTTTTTATTTAACCTCCTCATGGAGCTCAAATGGATCCGATGGTGGTCCAGGCCCGTTTCAATTGACCCGAACCCGCTGCTATCACATAAGCACTTCTACGTGTAGTGCATGCCATGTATAATGGGATAGAGAAAGAGAGGTGGTTGTTGCTACGTAAGGCAAACTGCCATATCTTATTGTGTGCTTCTTGCAGTTCTTTACTTAAATTTATTATTGAACAACCCCACCTTTGTGTGTATGGAGATTCAAATGAACATTATTAAATAAGTATGAACTAATGGACGTTCTGATACAAACCCAGATCGGGGTCAGAATGGGTCGGGGCAGATCCATTGGTCGGGACAGACCCAGTTGCTGTTGGGAGGCGGAAAAATGCTGAAAAGGAGGGAAAATGTTTTGAAAATTCAGGAGGTGGGGTAAAACTGCCAATTAGATTTAGAGCCTTTATATGCAAGTCTTCACGCACGCATTGTAATAGCGTTCTAGTTGTTGTTTGTACTTGTCTCTTTGATTGCAGCGAGTCCGCACCATTGATCATATTTTAGGAGACTAGCCCCTCTTGAATTGGGCCGACTATCTTGCTTGTTCTTATTTTAATTAAATCAGAATTGCAGCTTCTATCAATGGTTCCGTTGTCGGGACATTCCGAGATGGTTAATACCCGGAAATAATAGTGCAAGAGAAGGAAGCACAACATCTGATTCAATAGCTGCTCAATTGGCTGCCATTGCTGCAAAACTCGACACCGTAGCCCACAACTGAGAGGTGATGTTGCAACCCTCAAGATCATGAAGTTTGAAACACCCATCCAGAGCAACAATCACACCAGAACCGGTTTGGAAAGGAGCTCGAATGGAACCTCTGGTACCGAGCCTGTTTTGTCGACCACCAAGACGGCTGTAAACACCATCTCTTGTTCTCATGTTGTCTCGAACCAACCAGCAATCAAGCACCAGCACCCGCACCGTTTGCACCTACACCTACACCAACAATAATACCACAACTGGGCCCGTCACTAGACCTTTCCGTACCTCATTTGGCAGGTCCTATCAAACAGCACGCAACAATTTCCATGTCTACCGTCCCTGATCTTAACGTCTTTATACAAGCCGACACCTTTAAACTGCGGGAGGCTGATGTGGTTTTCGGAATTCAATGGTTCGCAACCCTAAACACCATTCCAGCAAATTGGAAAGACCAGTTTCTTATGTTTACAATCGATGGGCAGAAGTACAAACCGCAAGGAGTATCACCAGATATTCAAAATTCTGCAACCTTTCACCACCTTTCCATCGAACCATTCGAGGAACAGTCAACAAGATGGACAGTTACATTTTTTTATACCTGACTTGAGGGCAAGTCGGATTTTAGGGCAGGAAGTATTGATACAAACCCATATCGGGGTCAGAATGGGTCAGGACAGACCCGGTTGTTGGTAGGAGGCAGGTAAATGCTGAAAAGGAGGGAAAATGTTTTGAAATTCAGGAGATAGGGTTGATCCTAGAAATCAAGAAGTGGGGTAAAACCGCCACTTAGATTTAGAGCCTTTATATTCACATCTTGTGTAATTTTGTAGGTGTCTTGGATATTAAAATTTGTACTGTGACCTCCGATCATATTTTAGGAGACTAGCCCTTCTCGAATTGGGCTTTCTTGCTCGTCCTTATTTTAATTAAATCAGAATCGCAGTTTCTATCACGTTCCCTTCTTTTGTCCACTCCATATCAAGTGCTAAAAAATGGTTCTTTCGGTTCCTAGTTATTTCATAGTTATCTGAAACTCAATCCCATATATGTGACACACGCACCGGCGTGTAAGATACAACTATATCCAGTTGTGTGCAAGATCATAATCAATGATAAAAGAAAACATGTGTTCTTTAACACAGCGGATAGCAAAAATAAAATACGTGTAGGCTTTTTAGAAAGAAGTTTTGGATATGTTGCCAAATTGGTAAATAAATTATCTTTAAATTACTTCTAGATTGTTAAGTGGACTCCATATGTGGATATGGAGGTGGTAAGATACGTCAAAGAAAGGGGTTAAAAATAATTACCAAAGGGCTGCACAAGTTCTTTGGATATGGTAGCGACAGGAACCCGCCAAAAGTACACGATGAATATAAGATACGTAAGAATCTGGTCAAAAACGAATATAATATGTACATCAAATTCAATTTGGTAAGTTGTAATCAATAGAATCAAAATATTAACAAAAATCACCTTTGAAATCATCAGTAATTTCTCAAACAGGACGATTGATGTTTTTATCTCCTTGCTGGCTGACTCTTGGCCTGCATTGTCATGTAAAGTTGTTATTATATATACTTCTAGCAGTCTAGCAATTCAGTTAAATGACAAAATGATTATTGATAGTAAATTTCTGCTAATTGGACATTCGACTCTGAAATGAAGATCTAAAATCAACAGTAACAAATAAATCATGGAAAAAAATGATATGTTGATCGAAGAGATAACAAAAAAAAAAGTATATATCATACTTTTTGCAAGCTCTCTCTCCTTAGCTGCTGCCATTCTCCTAAGCTTTGCAGATTGAGCAAACGTTGAAGGCCTGCAAGATGATGGGCAGTCTTTACCATGTTAGATTATTATGGATATTTGATCAGAGTTGTGAGGAACAAATCGAAATCCGATTCAGTAGAATAAACTAATAAAACTGGCACATAACAGATTTTCATATGAATTGAGTGAAACTGAAGACAGAACTCACTCTGACAAAGCAGCTGCCTCCTTTAACAGTTGCTTGATTTCGGCACGTAATTGGGCATCCTTCTCACTCACAGACGCTTTCTGACACAAGAAAAGATTATTAACTTTTTAACAATATAATGATCTTGGGGATAGATACAGACAGTTAGCGTAAATTTTTTTAGTTTTTGGACAATGATATTGATAATAGGTAAGTTGCACTTGTACATTATAAAAAAAAAAACCCATCATTTAAGAAGGCGGTTATGAATTTTAAAAAGTTAAACAAACAGACAAGAAACTTGACATATGTATGTGATAAAGACATCAAATTCTCCACCAAAATGGCTGAGACCATCTTAAAGCCATTTAAATATCTATTACGCTATCAATACTTTAGTTGCCAAGTGTTTTTGTTGACCAAACTGACTGACTAACAACCTTTTAGAACGAAACAGAAGACAGTGACACATCATGCAATCTTGTTTTAAAAAGCGAGATGTGCACAAAAACAACAAGGTCTAAAATCGAGGCGCAAAGCACAAGCGGCAGGTTTTTCGCCCCTGAAGCGCAACGTACAACATGTTGCTGCATTAAAAACATCTTGGGTACAAGAGGCGCGCGCCTCAGGATCAAGATAACCCGGAAAAAACCCTAAAAAGCGCCTTATTGGCACTTCTCACGGTTTTTTTTATAACGGAAAACATGGTTTGTACCAGAACCATCCCCTTTCACTTATACCAACCAATTAAACAGCTCTAAATCAATATGATAATTACCACGGTTAAATTGGAATCATAACCGACAAAATTAACAGCGGAAGCCAACTGAATAATAATAATAATAATATTAATATTAACACAAATTATAAAACGAAATTTACCGCCTTCAAGTGTGATAAATATTTGTCGAATAACTGGAGAATGAAGACGAAGAGGAAAATGATTGGAGCATTTATTGATTTAGTGTGGACGCTTTCTTCCATGATTTGGAGTAATTGTTTTGAATATATAATTTTAGATTTGTTGAGATCGGTGAGTTTTGTGTGATTTGGGAAGCTTTTAAGAATAATCTGATGAGTGAAATGTGTTTGTTGTTCGGTTTTTGATGTTTTTTGTATGTTCAGGACTCTTAAGTTATGAGGTTTAGCAAACTTAGTCCTTGTACTATGAAAAAATTGTTACATTGCCTATTATGGGTTAAACTTTTCAACAAGAGCATGGATGTAAACGAGTCGAGCCATCATGGGCTCGAGCTCAAGCTCAAAACTAAATAAGGCAGCTTGGCTTGAGCATAAGCTAGGATTGAGCTCTGCTCGGTTACAAAATGAGTCGGCATGGCTCAGGTTGTTTCAAATAGAGTTTTTTTTTTGCTAGTTTTATTCGAGATTTTTTTGAGCGAACTATGAACCGAGCTGCGAGTCGCGAGCTTTTAGAACAGCTCTAACAAGAGTCCAAAAGGCGTGGACAACAAACTATACAAAAAAAAGGATTGTACCTTTGTAATAAAATAACAAGTAGATTTTTTTATATATCATTCAATTTTTTTCACTAAATGTACCGCTATCTTATCACATCAATTAACTAAAGCATTTTATTTGTAACATTAGATAACTCGTATGTTTTGCCTACTAGAAGTTCGTTCTTTGTTTTTTATCATTCAATTGTAGACTTCTAATGGGTCACACATCCTCAAGTTTTTCTCACCCAAGAAGGTGTAAATGTGAAGTTGTTTCTTTCATCCATAGCCAAAACATGAAAAATGTATCTATACATATAATAAAAGAAAGCCATTTTAATGACATGGCACTCAAAGAGGCATTCTCCTCATTGAATGTGCCATGTGTCATCCCATGTGGCATTGAGATATTTTAGGAAAAAAAATAATTTAAAAACAAAATTAGATTTTTCTCTCTTATGTTTCCTCCCATAATTTTTAAACGTTAATATCTTTTATATACAAGATTTTTTAAAGAAAAAAATTACACCAAATTAACGAGTGTTTTATTATCTTTCTAACGAGTACCATAGTGCTATATAAAAAACGGAGAAAAAAAATGACTATTTTTTGTTGGGTTTTGTTACAACAGGAAAAAAAACATAAAGCGTTCAGGTAAATTATTAATCATGTATAGGCAAGTCACTAATTATGTTCAAATCAGTAAATATGAATTCTATTTTCAACATGCGTTAGCATTGTAGTAATACATTGTTTTAGGTTAGATATTAATATTAGAGTCATACATTGTTTAAGGTTGGGCGTTAACATTGGAGATATATTTTTAATTGTTTTAGGTTAGCTGTTACCCGAAGCTTTCATGCATGTAACTGTAAAGCGCATCATTCTATTTCATACGTAAAATTAATATGTCATATTAGATTTTTCAACCCCGGGACGTTCCCGGGGTATAATCTAGTTGATGATATTTAAAGGTGTTAAGAATAACGGAGATTATTGTTGATTCACAGAATACAATATCTTTCATAATTCATAATGCAACCTCAATTCCAATTCCAATGACCTTTCAAGTATAAGCCATCTTAGATTAAATCATGATACACATATGGAGTGATTCTTACATCAATGTTTACTACAAATAAAGATCTTAAAGGTGTAGGCCTTGTAAGTGTCTATCACGGATCATAACAAGATCAGCCTGAATGCGAAAGCGTGCAGAATCCGATCTCACAACATGTATACGAGAAACATCATGAATAGAACGATATAATCAGACCTAAATAAACTTTTTGGTTATATTTCATTCACAAACTGTGTGTACATAGTTTTGTCTCTCAGCTCACCAAATCTCAAAGTCTACAAAACTTATGACACACACACACACACACTTATATACGACCAAAGTCGCAAGACTTAATTGGTCCACAGGTGACTTTACAAAGTCCCCTGTGTAGACAAACTCGCCTACACCAGTAAAATCACCTCACATACAAAACAAAATTATCATTTACAAAATGACCAATCTAATTTATCTATCAAGCTCCTGTCACAAATATGCATCCCCAAAAGGCTTCTAGTCATAAAAACGACACGATCTAATCTAAACGAGCAATTGGATTGAATTATAACCACAAACACGACACCAAAAATGCATCAAAAAGTACACATATGAGAACACATATCACAAAAGTTTTCCATGTGTATATGGTTGAAAAGATAGAACATGGATGTACAAAACATATAGTACCCTGACAAAACTATCTATCACATAATTGACAGTGTCTTGCACTCATAGCTATCGCTATTCAGCCCGAAAGAGTAAGATTATATATTCACACCCTTTGAATATTGCATAATGCTCGTCATTTGAATGTGATACATATAAAGGACGGTTAAGTAACCATCACATATGGTCTCCACCACTATTTTGATTATTTTCCATGCACAATATACAACCAGATTATCCAATTCTTGCAGTTACTATATATTTACGGCTCCGAAAGAGAGTTGTCCATTTCAAAACCAGAAGTATATTTGGACTGCAAGAACCACGTAATGCACATGTACAAAGTGATTTGAATGTGATACATAACCTCACCACCCCACTTATAGGTTATGGTATGAAATATGAACGTAATTAAAATGCAAGTATGCATATATACTTTCATGGTTATTCATGTATGATATAGAGAAAAAAAACATGTTTAAAACATGAAATTTCCTTACACATATAATGGACAAAGCAAGAAATAATAAGATGATATTGAAGTCGAACCTAGAGTTTATGATCTAAATTGGTTAAAAGATCATGATTTTTGTTAATCTGAGTTGGATTGATATAACATGTTATCTAACTGCAGAGATGGAAGATCAGTTGTTGTTATGAGCAGATTCTTAACAGGTTTAAGCAATAGAATGAATGAAAACACTTCTATTTAGCATCATATCAATTGGTCCAAACCCACACAACACATTGCATTCATCATGGATGGAAACAGAAGCTTTGCAAAGAAATGCCAGTTTTCTAACGCTCATATCAATCCTAAAATACTGTTATGAGATAGGAGTCAAATACGTTACACTCTATGCATTCAACATGGATAATTTTAGCAAGCACCCGGATGAAGTTCAATGAAGTTTTCAGAGGTAACTTTATTAAATAGTAACAAAGTTTCAGGATTGTTCTAATCAGGTCATTCATAAAAAAAATTGTTCCAATTAGATCTCTCAAGTTTATTTTGGTGTTCCGATTATAGATATTTTACCTAAATAGAAGGTCATCCATTCATATGACATTTATTTCTTTTTTTAGATATGTTGATAAGTGCCAAGATGGATTAAAAAATCACAAAAATATTCTTTATAAGTTGTAAAAACACAATTATAAAGTTATAGATTCAAACTTAAAGTACACTCCAATCAAGTGTTTACATTACGAACCCAGCACGACTCGATTAGAAACCAAATTATACACTTGCATAATCTAACATATAAACATACAATTTGCAAAGATAAAGTGAAACCTATGAATCTATGATTAACAGAAACTGAAAACGTCAACAATAACCAACAATAATCACCAACGCTATTTATTGTTGATCGTGGCTGGGTGGTGGTGAGTTCCGACCCGAATTTCGACGACCTTAGGTGGCAGCAAGTTAGACACGAATTGGTGATGATGCTAGGTGGTTGGTGGCGTATTAGGGTGGTGCGACGGTGGACGGTGGGTCATGGGGTGGTGGTGCGATAGTGCTTGGTGAGTTGGTGGTCTAGAGCAATAGAGGTAGAAGGATGGTAATGTTCTTTTGGTTGTAGATCATACATCTATGATATTTGAATGTTTAATTTCATTTATTTTATTCTTTTATTTTTTTATCAAGTTAGTTAATTATGTTGGCATGTTTTAGGAAAAAAGATAAAATTAAATAAATACCACATAGGATAGTTTACCTGCTATCCAGGTAAATTATATAACATTGAAACATTTTATAAACTTCAATGATTTAATTAGAACATTTTCTTGTATGAATGACCTGATTGAAACACTCATAAAACTTGGTTACCATTCTATGAAATATTCCCAAGTTTTCATAAATGAAGTTTGAAGCTTTCATATATGAAGTTGATACAGTAAATACATATGGCGTTCACGTTCGCATGTTGTTTATCGGTGATCTTGACCGATTATATGAGTCAAATAAGATTGCTGCTTAGCAAGCAATGGTAGCCACTGTGCATAACAACAACACATATCTGTTGATCTGTGCAGCTTATGTTCTTCACATGAGATCCAACGTGCAGTTGCTTATGCATGTCAAGAAAAGAGAGATGGGGTTCAGACAGTGGTGCATCCAACAGTTTTCACTACTTTAAGATAAAAGAGTTTCAAGGGATATGTGCACACTCTAAACCCCTTTTATACTTTGGAAAGATAAACAGGTCTTGTAGGTTGAGTAGTGGGTCAAATGGGTAGGGTTGATACGTATTATTTTTAGTAAGAGTTGAAATGGGGCATTGGCGTAGAGCGGAGCACAAATAAAAGAGGGAATTGATCTCAAGGAAGAATATAATGAAATTGACTGCCTAAGTACAAAACTGACTTCCTAAATGGGGTATTGACGGTTAAGCGCTACTTGAATCGTAATATTATAAACGTGTACGAATTTTGTTAGCTATCGACGCATCGGGTGAAAATGTGAAATGATTCATAGTGTAAGTTATCCACTTAATAACTAACTTAGACAGCGCTTAAGGATTCAAAGTTGATTTTACTAAGGATAAAATTTATTAACAGGATAAAATTTACTAACTTTTCTCTTAAATTATTTTTTCGACAACGCTTAAATTATTCAAAATACGAATCATAAAAGATTCTAAAGACTAGTATGATTTGAGCGTGGGGATGTCATGTTTCTCACAAGTTGAATCACACGGCCATTTTAAGAAAAGTGGCAGGGATCATATGTTTCATATTATACGACACTAAGTTATCACCCTAAAAAATACATCGTTAAATTTATTTCACTAAATATCATTAGTAGAAGGAATATTACGACAGTTATCATTAGTAAAAGAATAACAATAACACAAATACTTATTAAAAAATGCAAGTTATTCATTATTGTAAATTGAGAAATAAGTAACAAGTTCAATTGGTAGAACATGTATAACATGAACATACTTGGTTGTTCACACAAATTGAACCACCATTGTAAACTAAATTGTTTTCTAAACCACCCCCTACAGAATCCCTCAGTTGTTAATACCAACCCCAAAGTTTATGTTAGCATAAACTACACACACACTCATTATTATTGTTGGGTCACTTCTAATATAAACTTGGCTGGCTCACACTTTGCTAGATATCCAAACTTTGAAGTGTTATACTTCCTGTAAACTCCTGTTAATCTCCCTGTTCCTGCCTTTTGGTGGTATCCCACAATCATCCTTGAACATTCCCTATAACAAAGTCAATAAAAAAGTCAACAAAATCAGAAATTTATCTTAGTTGTTAACAAAGTCAACCAAAACATGATGTATGGCTTACAAAAGCTGATTTTCAGAGTAGTTTGTATGCCATTCACAAGTCTTGGACCATTGTTTGAACCCATAGAGGCTGCACTGAGCAGTGTAAACCGCAACCGCAGCCAAGAACGATGGGGCGAATTTTATCATCTCATATTCAACGAGACAAAGCTCGATCAAGAATGATGACATTTGTTCCAGTTTCAAATCGGATTGAGCCGCCTTCAAATATCTTTTCAAGAACACATATGGTGTTGGCACTGACATGTTGAACTCCAATGTGTTCAACATTAAATTTTCCTTAAAAAACACACACAAAAAAATAAATTAGTTACTATTTTAACTTTCAATAACTTCACATTAGTGAGAAATGTTGGAACATTTTAGTACCATTTCAAGAATTTCACTTCTTGAGTAAGCTTTATCTGAGATGAAAATCAAATCATCAACAACCGGGACCGAAACTTCCTCGTATTTACAAGCTAAAAGCATTGCAACTAAACCAACCAATTGCAGCTTCTTTCTAACCACATTTTGCTTAGCCAAAAACCTATCTATAAGATTAACTGTCAAGAATAGTGTCTCATGTTGAAGGTCAAACTTATGATGCACCTGATTTCATTTTCCAAACAATCTTTTGTTAGTAATTATTATTAACATAAAAAAAAAACAAATATTGAAAAGGCAAAAAGCTACCTCAATTAGCCAGTCAATTAGTATGGCTCTCATTCTCTCATTTATGTCAGACTGTTGTGTTAACATATAGTTTGGGCAAACCATACCATGAATCTGCAATTCACAACATAAGTTAAAGTTATAATAATCTTTATCATGTGGGTCCCTATAAATCATGGAAAAAATGTATAAAAGTAAAAAAAAAAAATCATTTTAAAATCAAATTTTTTACCTCCATCTTTCTATAATAAGCATAGAGATCTTCAACATATTCAACAACAGCAAGAGTATTTTTAGTGTCAGAAATATCTATGTCCACAACTTGTTCTTCAAATATATCCTCCATTTCAACCTCCTGCTATTAAAAATTATCAATCATTTTTATTATTATTTTCAAATGAATATGGTATATCATGCATAAAAACATGTAGAAAAATCAATACCATATGATCTTTTTGAGGTTCTGTTGTTTCCATTGCCATGGGCACAGGTTGATCCTCATCATCATCTTCAAAGATCTTAAAACTCTCATTCGATTCTTTCGGTTTCAAAGCATTCTAATTTCAATGAACATGATCCATTATTAACAAAATATACAGTATTTAAAAAAAAAACTTCATGGGTATGTTGTAATTCAAATTGTACCTCAGGAAACATTGTTTCTTATTAGCAGTTTGAGCAGCAAGTTTCCTTTATTAGAAACAAATAAAATCAGTAATCTGACTCAAAATAATTCAAACTTTAATCTTTATAATAATTATAATGGTCAAGGTTAACTTACCTAGTTATTGGTCTATGAGCTTGATTCACAACATTGTTCTCCTTATTTCCATTTGCTCTACAAATAAAAAAATCAGATAAAATGTATCTATATGATGGGAATTATATTTTATAAATTAAACTTATAAAAAAATATGATTGAACACATACTGTGATAAAGCTCTCTTGTTGACAACACTAGGATAGATGTGAGCTCCTCCTTTCTGATTGATCACACCCAAAGCTCTTCTGTTATTATTATTATTAATCTCAATCCCAAATTTCCTACTGCTCATCTTCTCTCCTATAACTTCACAAATATTAAAGTCAAACTTAAGTCAATACTATAGTCAAGATTTATGGTTATCAAATGTGTAAACTGCAAGAAACTCTAGATTTGACTTTTTACAAATAAAAATAAAAAGATCAATCTTAGATCTGTTTAATAAGAGTTTTCAAAATTCAAAATTGTTGATCTAACCATCAAACAAGATTTGAATTTAGTTTTTTTTTTTTTCAAGATTCAGCCAAACCCATATCTAAATCTATATCAAAATCCATTTTTTATAAACAAAATTTAAAATGTAAGTTTTTATTTTCAAGATTCAGTAAACCCATATCAAAAACAAAACCAAAATCCAATTTTTATAAATATTTTTTTAAATTTAGAGTTTTTAATGTCAAGATTCAGCTAAACCCATATAAAAAAATCCAATTTTTATATATATATTTTTTAAATTTAGAGTTTTTAATATCAAGATTCAGCTAAACCCTTATCAAAATGAGTGCCAAAATCCAATTTTTATAAACAAGATTTAAAATTTATAATTTAGTGATTTAATTTTCAAGATTCAGCTAGACCAATATAAAAATAAAAACCACAATCCAATTTTTATAAACAAAATCTTGATCTAGTTTAGTCAGTGTCAAGATTTACCTTGCAGATTTGCAGGTTTGTTATTATCTACTGAAACCTCCATTGCTTACAAGAACAAAAAGCCCAAAGAAACCGACAAATAATCGATCAAGAAACCGACAAATCAAAGAACAGTATAGTGTAGATTAAGAGCATTTAATTTAGAGCAACATCCTTGAAATCTACACACATTTAGGTTGCATTAACTGTTGTTAAGAAGAAGAAGAAGAACAATGAAGAAGACAGAGAGTGAGAGAATAAAGGGGTCTGAAGGGGGTAATTATATTTGAAATCAACGGCTAGTAAAATATTGCCGTTGGATTATTATTATTGATTTTGATATAAAAACATATCAGGAATATATGACTTTTTAAGGGCTTTGGACAGCAAGCCAGCAACGGTCAGGTTTTGGCTTCAATGAACATGTGATGGACACCTTCCATTTTAAATAAACATTTTTAATTAATACATGTTAGTTTTTTTTTATTTGGTATTTTTTTTGTTATAAATATTGTGAAATCTGTCCCCTTGACCATTCTTTACTTCATTTGTTTAGTTTGTTACTTCAAATTTCAATTTTTGAGGGTGATTGGACTTGCAAGTGTAATTGATTTTAAAAGCCAGACTGATTATTAAACAGGTTGTATTATCGATTTGCTAATTAGGCTGGTCTAAAATACTACTGTATGATCACTTAACTAGTTTTATAAATGTTATTAATGCATATCCAGGCCATTCTATGCCTCATTTCTTTAATGTGTTCAAATTTAAAATCCGTTGGTTAATGGACTCAAAAGCAATGCTTTGAAACCCAGACGGAACCGGTTGGTTGGACCGGGAACCAAACCCCTGACCGGTTCGGGTTGATGGGTTGGATCGCTTAGACATTGAACTAGGGGTTGGGCCGGCAGACCGGAGGTCGGACTGGAAAACCGGCCGGTCGGACCGGGGTTTTAAGGTTTGAATCGTTTTTTTTATTTTTTTTATTTTTCTGGGTTTTGTAGTGTTTCTTAACCGGCTTGTCGGAGCGGTGACCCGTGGGGCTCCAGTTCGACGTCCGGTCCGATTCGGTTATGAAAACAATGCTCAAAAGTGTAATCGTTTACATCACTATAAAACGAGATTTCAAAAGCTAGACCGGTTATTAGATTATTAAACTAGTCGTACCATCGGTTTGCTTATCAAAATGGTCTAAATGCTAATATTATGAATGGGGTCTCAAACCATTCTATACTTCATTTCTTTAATGTGTTCAAATTTCAAAATAAGATTGTGTGATTGGACTTAAAGAGTCATTGTTTTCGTCACTTAAGAGGTTAAAGTTCTCTGAATACCACTATATTAGAATACACAAATATATCCATCCATAGTGGTGAAGTGGCCTTTGTTTCACCTATGTGATCAAAGGTTCGATCCCCACTTCTAACATTTATGGTTTGGTATCCGGGTAAATATCGATTACGGGTGGCGCCAGTTCGAATCTGACGGGCGGCGAGGTTTTACCGAGTTCTATAACACTGTCGTGCCTTCGGGCGGGTGGGGCTCAGGTTTCCGCGCATCAGGAGAAGACGGAGGCTGCTGAAGGTCGAGTAGTCGATTCTTGAGCACGGCGCCCCGCAAGGATGGTTGCAACACAGTTGTTCGCCGATAAAAAAGAATACACAAATAGGAAAATCACTTATCAGCTTCATTGATTGGACCGGTTAAACTAGTATAGAAATAAAGTATATGGTTTATTGGTTGGACCTATTGAACAAGCTTAGAATTAAAGTATATAAGATTATACAAAATTTAAATACTATAGTAATTGACCATTTAAAAAATGATATTATTAAATAGAAACATATAAACCTTGAAACCAGCAATATTGGTTAAATTTGAAAGCTTTCTAATTAAGTCATTTAACTAGGTCACTCAACTTTTTTTTTTTATATAATTTTGGGATTTTGACTATTACTAGACGAGTGAATAACCAAGGTGGAAGAGATTGTTAAATATTAAGCAATTGAGGGACTGAATTGAAACACTTTAAAAATATTGGTCACATTGCTACGAAGTTTTATCTAAAATAAATATATTGTTCTCTTACGGAGTAATGATTTTGTAGAGTACTTCATTTTGCAACCAAGTCATATAGCACAACCGTACACTTAAATTAGGTAAAATGTTTCAAGACCAAAATATATAAATATGCAAATATTTTGAATAACCATTTGGATCTAGTAATAATCATAGTTCTCAATCTCGATGATAACAATACCACCAAGTACGTTAAAAAAAAACAATACCACCAAGTATACTTGCGTAAAAGCGCACAGAATTAGCATTTTATACACCTCCCTTCTACTTGCTCATTATCTCATTCATGTTCAAATTATCTCTTATGTTTTCTTCTTTTTGGTACAATTAATTTTGTATGGTGCTTAATTTCTTTAACTAAGTAAGCCAATTGGGTTGACCTCATTATGTTTGGTGCTTGATTTTTAGGGCCTAATCCGAGAACCCAAGATGAGTAAAGCCCTTAATGCAAACATATTCGGACCGTGGGACTTGGCAATCGCCCCACCTTGCCCCTCCTCCGGGAGGCCTTGTTGATTTCTTTAGTCGAATACGTTTGTTTGTGTTATGACTAGAGCTAGTAAAACTTGTTGTGTTGTGTTAAACATAACATGTTAAACATAACATGTTAACATAGTTGTGTTAACACCACTAGCAAACTCGAACATTACTCGTTTAACTACTTAAATATGTCACTTTCTTAGACACTAACGCGGTATGTTTCATAAGTGATTTACACGACACGTCATGTTTAACATGATTATATAATACCAGTTCAACAAACACAACATGTTTAATACTTAACACTATGGGTGGCAAAATGGGTAGGTTGGGTTGGTTGTTGGGTCAGGATGGGTTTGGGTTAGGATGAGTTTGAGTCAAGATGAGTAGATTAAAAAAATGGGTTAGGATGGGTTGGGTCAGGATGAGTTTGGGTCTGGATGGTTTGGATTAGGATAGGTTCACACCAAAATAAATTAAAATTTAAAAAAAAAATTTTAATAACAATAAAAAATTAAAATTAAAAAAGTAAAAAAAAAAACAAATTGAGAATTATAAAAAACAAAAATAAATTTAAAAATAAAATTTTAAGGGATCCGAAATATTTCATTTCGAACCGGACCGGTTTGACCCTATCGGGCTGGTTAACAACCCGGACCGTTATGACCCGGCCGGGCCCGGTAGCGACCCTACTGTTTCGACTTGAACGGACCCGTTACCGACCAGGACCGTACCGATACCGAAACCGAAAAACTCTAAATGTGAGTACCGATACCGAACACCCTCGGTTCGGTACTGGATCCGTACGGTATCGGTTCGGGATTGGTATCGGTTCGGTATTCGTGGTGTATGCTCATCCCTAGTTTCGACCCCCCGGCCCGTCAATGACCCGGGCCGTTTCGACCCGACCAGGCACGGTAACGACCCAGACCGTTTCAACCTGACCTGTCCCGTTTCGACCCGACCGGGCCAGACAACGAAACAGACCGTTTCAACCTCACATGCCCTGTAGCGACCCGGACCGTTTCGATCCGGTCGGGACTGGTAGCGACCCGGACCGTTTTGACCCGACCGGGCCCGGTAACGACCCATACCGTTTCGACCTCACCCGTCCAGTAGCGACCCGACCCGTTTCGAACCGCCCGGGCCCGGTAGCGACCCGGACCGTTTCGACCCGACCGGGCCCGGTAACGGACCAGACCCGTCCCGTAGCGACCTGGACTGTTTCGACCCGACCGGGCCCGGTAACAAACCATACCGTTTCAACCTGACCCGTCCCGTAGCGATCCGGCCGGGCCCGATAGCGACCCGGACCGTTTCGACCCGATTGGGCCCGGTAACGAACCAGACCGTTTCTACATGACCCGTCCCATAGCGACCCATACTGTGTCGACTCGACCAGGCTCGTTAGTGACCCAAACGGTTTCGAATCGACTGGGGTTATCAACAAATGCAAAAGATATAATTTTTTGTTTTTAATGACATTGATTTCTACGAGGCATCAACACTTTAGTTGTTGGGTGAGTTTTAATTTAGATTTGTATATGGTTATCTAAAAATACCCATCATGACCCATTTGTTTTTTTATATACCCATCCTGACCCACTTACTTATTTTCTAAAATTAAAATTATCCATCCTAACCCTTTTGAAAATTATACTAAACCCATTTTAATCCACAAGGTCAAATTTTAAACCTAAAACAACCCAAACTAAACTAGATGGATTGAAATTGCCAGCTCTACTTCTAACCATTTACGTCTCTTGCAAGTTCTATCTTATTTTAATTTCTGAATACTAGTTTAGTAGTTCATAACACCAACAATTAAATCAAAAATCTTGTAGCAAAAATAAAAATCTAGCTATATATACCCACATGTTATGTATCTTCATCCAAGTCTAAAACAAACAATACTAAAGACCATTGTTGATCAGTTTGTGAATGCATCAAATCAAATCGATCGGCTCGAAATCTGACCGGAAGGAGAATATTTCATAAGGGGTGTCATTCAATACCACCTTTCTGATCATGTTATTGCCTTGTTTAAACCTATAATATAGGAATCTCTCACGATCCACCATAACGCTTGTATCCGAATCATATAACGCCTTTAGCGACTCCCTTTCGCTTTCACTTCCAACGACAACACCACCTTCTTTCCCCCACAATCCGTCCTTAGTAAGAACCCAAATGTCCCAACAACCATTTGCATTCGGTGGCTTACAAGCCAGCCCCAATCTTCCGCCATACTTTATGAGTTCGACCGCGGATGTCCTTGATTCATCATATGGAATAGGAGACGAGAACACTTTCCATTTTTCAGAATGCGCATTCAACTTTAAGATGTGATTATTTGTTAACAACATGTATATCGAACCGCCTTTTGTAATTGGTTGTGGGTTGGTTATGGAAACACAGTAGGCCAACATTACATGCTTTAGCGATCGCCATTCCCAAGTCTTCGAGTCAAATATGTCACAACGATACGTTCCGTAGAGCTTTCGCCACCGTCTCGAAACACTGCAACAAATTATAAGAAACGTAGCTAGGTCACTACACATATATATATTTGAATTGTTATAGTTTACACTTGAAAAATAAACAAGCATGCAACATTCAATCACATTCTTGAATCACAAAAATATCTTGTTTCGGTACACTAATTAACTCTTAATAAAACTTAATGCATACATTAGTTTTGACGATCATGTTAACATTCAAACCAATATAGAGAGGACGAGAGACTTACCTGTGAAAAGAAAATCTAATGATCTTATAATGTAATGGCTTCAAACCCATCACCACAATCGCAAACTTCTGTTCTGTATGAACATCTTCGGGATTCGGCAATTCCATAACCTGCTTAGTGGCAGGTTTACAAACATGGTACACATCTTTCCCATGATCCGATAGATTCTTAAAAACCACCATTCCTTGCTCCGATGTTGCGAGAATATGAGCATTACGCGGCAGAAAACGAAGATCAAGAGTGTCCGATTCGGGTGATGGTGCAAAGTTTTTGATGTACATGCAACCTCTTTTAATATTTTGTATGACAAAACCGGACACTATCTTTTTTTCTTTTCTTGCATAGGTCGAGAAGATACGATTCGTATGCGAGTTTATTAAATTCTTTGTTCATACAACGCATGACGCCTAGAGTCTTTAACGATGTTCGTGACACAATCTCCATGATCATCTCGGTAGAAAGCTCTGAATCCATTCTACCGAAATATGGTTAAGGATCGGAGGGATGTATGAAGAAGGTTGTGTTTTTGAGAGGTAAAAGGTTCTAAATATCAATGAAAATACTTAGGGTCATAGATTCTTATATACAGGGGAATCAAGTCCTTGGGGCCCAAGTTTTAGTGTGATTAATATAAGCTATTTTTTTTATATAAAAAATATTATGTAGATCGAGTTAACCTAAATAAAATTTGTTTCCTTTTAAATTATCAACTTAATTTAATTTCAAACTTTCAATGGAATTAGTTACTAGATTGTAAATATGAGTGGAACTCATCTGAGATAATGCAAAAAAAATATCCTTATATAATCTATCTTGATTGCACTGGATTAAGTCCATGGGGCCCAAGTTTTAGTTTCATTAGTTTAAGGATTTTTTAATGCAGAATTAACATAAACAGCATTTGTTTCCTTTAAAAAGTTGAGTTTCTATTAACAGTAGATTTTTTTTCCCAATGCAAGTAGTTACTTGATTGTAAACATCCGTGAAAGTCCTATGAGATAATGAAAAATGGTAAAGATAATGTACAAAAACCCTTAACGTATAAAGGATAAGAAGGGCTCAAAGTGCGATACATGGCATTAATCAAAAGGGTATTTTTTGTCCATCATCAAACAATAACGCAAGGTATATCTAAAACAAATAATCATGCAACTTATACCTAATAATCACGCAAGTTATCAACCAACAAAAAAAAAACTATAGCAATATGGTATACAAATGAAAGAGGATAAAATGGTTGTTTTTATGGTGTATTTTTATTAATAATATAACATGAAAAAGTTATGGACTTTTAAAATGTTGTACCTGTATCCATACCAAAAATATCGGTACAAAATTTGAACAAAAGTGGGTACTGTAAGGCCCACCCCGTTAAAACGGTATTATAAGAAGATTTAGGAGTTAATAAACTTAATTTGAAAGTTTGAGATTTAGTCATTAAGCGCTCAATGAGCTTTTGACAAAAATATCTGCACATGTATCTCATGGTATAAACATACGTACGATGAATTTAATAGCGAAAACGTTTTCAATGGCACCTTCCAAAACTAAGTTTATAACCCTTTTAGCTCAAAAGTTGCGGAAGCGGACGAGTCTTGTGCGTTCGGGATCTTTGTTCAATTCTTGATCATCATCCATTCAGTATAATAGAGTACCTGAGGGTTAAACATGAGGAAATAACCCATTAATACGTTATTATGAATGTCTAGTATTGAAAGAATAATAAATGAAGTTTTTTTTACATAACCTTTACCCGGGCGGGTAAACCTTCTGTTAGAAACTACCCTTTTTGATCAGAACCTTTACCTGGGCGGGTGAATGTTTTAACCCGGGCGAGTAAACCTGTTGTTAGAAAACTACCCTTTTTCTTGCATTAAGCTACACTTTTAGTGCAGCTTCAAGGCCATTTACGGGGATTCTTGGGACTTATTAATGGGTCATAATACGTACCCCTTACATGATTAAATATATGTTTGGATTCGTTGTTCGGTTTTCTAACCCAAAAACCATGAATTATCTATCCATCTTTAAGTTGACCGTTAAGTTTTATACATGACAAAATCATAAGATTTTATGATTTCCATGTTTTAGTTGTGGTTTTTGCCCACTTGTCAAGTCTAAACTTGACTAGGGAAATTTATGCCCAAGTCATTTATGCCGTGATTGCGGTGCCTCGTGTCCATGGCCACATGTGCCATTTCTCTCGGTCTTGTACGCTCGCCTCTATGACTTACGGCATGGTTTTTATCTGTTGTTTTCTATCCCTTGGAAATCACAATTTCTATTTTGAATTAAATGATATACCCATAAATACACTCCCAACTTATGCATATATGTATTTATCTTACAAAGTCATAGATATGACTTGCCTTGGCTTGCACCCTTTTTTGCTTCTAGACTAGTTTGAGGTAGATAACATTGAACCCATGAATACACTCAAGCAACTAGCACGAGTTCGTTACCGGCTAAATGTTGACATTTGGCCTAAGCTATTGTCTATCTAGCATTTTATCCAATTAACCGATAGTCTACTTGAGATATTAACAACCTTCATCTAAGGCCATATTCTATGAATCATATATCTCATTTATGCTTCTTTAGTGACATTTCAATGTTTAGTTCCCAAATACATATACAAAGGTATAATTATTGCATATGAACATACTATAGACATATTAAGAATTAAGTCATCGAGTGACTTACCTTATGCGTGCTTCCTCTTACCTCATTCCGAGATTCCTTGGCTATCCAAAGTTTCTTGTATTCGCACCTATGAGGTGAACGACCACTTAGGTTGTTAGAACCTAGTCCTTTACATGACTCTAAGCATTATTGGTCATGTTTTACCAACATACATGTTTTCACTAAGTTATCTATGCCCAAGTGAAATCGAGTTTCATTGAGGCATTTTATCAAAAACTTGGTAGGCGTGATTTTCCTAACTTTGATTTTAGGTCTCAAGGACCTCATGTATCCATCTTTGACTAAGATAACATTGATAATATTCTAATAAACATCTAACTCATAGTTTGAAACTAGTATTTCATGGTTAAAAGTGTTCCTACCAATCCATCAAAAACCCAATTCATTTCATAACATGAACTACAAGGATGTAACCTTCTCATAAGAATTTTTGCTTAACACACACAAATTAACACGTATTATGGTTCCTTCATACAAGATTAACCATTACAAGCCCTTAATTCACGTTTTTATAACAACCCATGATTTTCATCATAGCCATGCATAAACATACCATCAAATCTATTCAAATAAAAGGTTACCTTGGTGTGTATTAGGCTTGGAAGATTCATTTTAGGGCTATAGCACTCAAAACCCCTTTGATTCCACCTTGATTCAAGCTTACTCTTGAGTTTTAGGGTTTGATGTGTATGTGTGATGATGATGAACGAATTTGGGGTATGGAGTTAATCTCCATCTCTTTATTTTATATATATAATTAGTAAAAAAAAACTCAAGTTTGGCAACTTGGCAAGTTTGCCCCTTCATGTTTTGTCACTATTTGATAGTTAAAAGCCCCGTGTGCTTATCGATCTATTAATAATTGAGGTTAACTTGGGTTGAATGAAGCCCTTAGAGAGAGTTTGAGGTATCCATATTGAATATGGAGCTCCAAC